>CAKNYM010033984.1:0-65076 GCA_932195095.1 Andricus curvator
ACTTTCGAGTTCGAACTGCTAATCTATAATAATAATAATAATATAATAATAATTAAGAAAAAAATTAATTGAAATAATTTTTAATTCATACTAGCTCCATCTAGTCCGAAAAAAGACGTTAAAAATGTATGTTCTTCTCTAATGATACTACAGATTCCTTGGAATCTTTAAATTCCAAAGACATATAAATAAGAATTCTTAAATTAAATGCAGTTGTTTCATATTTTTCAATATATTATTCTTCTCGCGGAATTAAAAGAGGACTAAACATTGAATATTATGCACTGATAGAAATGGTGACGTTGATTTAACCATACGATCGTAGGCTAAAAAATTACGAGTATATTTATAATATAATACGTGTAATTCAATCACAAAGAGTATGAAATGCAATTACTGAAATATGGCAAATACAACTTATTTATATTTGTGGTACAAAGCCTTAATACATGTGTTGCTATTATATGAAATGTGTAATTCTATAAACATTTACCTGCGCGAACTAATTTGAAAACGTTGTCGTTTAGCAATACCCTTTAAATGACTGATTTACCCGACTCGGTTTGTTTTGTTTACAACAGGTGCATCTCAATCGCGCCTGGGCGTCTGCCTTCATAAGCAACAAGAATCGGATAGCCAAAACAGACATCCTGAATGGCTGTATCTATACCAGCAATAAAATAGGGTTCATCTAATCATAAATATTGTTGTACCGCTTATTTATTTCTATCAGTGTGATACGTTCAAAGGAATTTTGAAAGGTCAATTTCACAGATATTCATAAATTACTCATTTTCAGTTTACAATGCGAATAGGCAGCGCAGTTTTGAACTAATGTAATTAGCCCTACACTGCTACAGCCTTTACGTTTTTCTTTGACAGCCGCGGAGTGATAACAGGTGTAACCATCTAAAAATTTCAGTAGTTTTACAGATGCGTTTGTGAGCCATGACTCACCTATGCAAATCACAAAATAACTAGTTAAGTAGGCTTTTTGCTTTGCATCAAAGTTACCTAAATTATTATAACCACTGATATTTCAATAACAAACACTGAAACTCGACTTACACATCTATCTATTTGAGGAAACACCCCCAGAACCAAAGCTTGGAACTCCTGCCCTTCTCATAAAAGATCCATCCAGTCAGTCTGTGCACTGACCAGATCCTGCAGGAGTTGCCCTGTTCACATACTTTACAAGAGAGCCCGCGTCTTGAGAATCAGCCCTCCTTTTCCTTTGGGAAATTAGCTTTAGAAAGGTTGGTGATGCCTATCTATGCCTATCTATGCCTATCCTCTGAGACGTCATACTGCCCAGCTGTGTGTTGGGCATAGCAGCTGTATTTATATTTTTAAATGAAGCTTACTCATTATTATGTAACCCTGCTTGTACCAGGTCTGTAAATATCAAACCGGAATTTGAACATAGATGGCCCTAGTTGTGAATGTAGTTACCGTCAAACCGCGTTATTGGCCCCATCTCATTGTTGACACCTCTGACAAATATTTTCAACTCACAACCATCCAAGTTTCATGCAACAGTATACACCACCAAAAAAGTTTGAAGCCAGCGCACTGCAAGCATTGTTGGATGAGTATGATGCTCAAATCACACGCAGCAAAACTGGTCAAGCAAACGATTGAGGCGCTTAGTTGGGAAATACTTGCGCATGCGGCTCACTCACCAGACATGGCTTCATCCGATTACTACTTATTTGCATCGTTGGGACACGCACTTGCTAAACCGCGCTTCACTACTTACGAAAATGTACAGAAACCGCTCGATGACTGGTTTGCCTCAAAAGAGCAACAGTTTCTTTGGCTTCGCATCCACAAGTTGTCAGACAGGTGGAAAAATGTATAGATAGCGATGGGAAAAATTTCGAATAAAATATGTTTTATCATTTTCATACAATAAACGTGTATTTTCTGTACAAAAATTCAGGTTTCATATTTACATACCAGTAAGCACTTTAATATTTAAAATCGATTATTTTCTCTAGGCTTATTCTTCTTAAATCATCTAAGGTGTAGATGAAATTGTTCACTCGCAGATGGTTGCCACATATACGATTTTTCGTGCCTGCGTTTTTTAGGTTAGCTGCCTCTTGGCTCAGAGCTTTGCGGATTTCAACAGTGTCCGTGTACAAGTCATGCTCGATGAAAATATTTGCTCATTTAAGTTTCGAACGATTTTAAAGGATGGCGTGCCTGATCGACCCTGAACAGAGTGAAAGCAAAACAGGTCTCATTTTGCCAGAGTTAAATTTACCAAGGCGGCGAATTACATTAATCGATTCCCGGTTAAGAGTTATACCCATTTTGGTTCCGAGTAGATTTTGCACTTGTTCGCCAAGCGCAAGTGGTGCTTCCGTTGGCTCCATCATACGTGCCGGAAAGTATCAAGTTGTTTCTTGTAAGCCTATCTAGCTGCTGAGCCTGCTTTGCGATCTCCATCTTGAGCTCGGCATTCTCCTTCTCTACAGCCTCCATTTTGGCTTCACATCTCGGCAAGCCTGCTGATGTGCTTGCTAGGTTATATTTCTTTACAGAATGTATTTCAGCTTTGAGCTGTTCTTCTAGGCTTTACATCCAGCTATGCATCTGCTCGTAGGTCGCTATATCAAGGTGCGGGTGCGAAAGATTTAATACCTCAGCATACGAACAGGCGTCAAAAGTACAACAAACCTAGAAGCACTTCGCACGTGATTAGTGTCTGTTCCATATAAATATCCGCTCCAAGTTTAGAATCACAACAGCAAAAACAAGAATAACATCACGCTTTAAACTCTCGGCATAAGACAGAGCAACAACAAACACGTCCTCACAGCTCGGCTGCTCAAAACGAGACTCAACAAATATTACTCTTAACATTTGTTAATTTCATTTGCTACTTTAAATTTTTTGGGTCATTTTTTGGTCAAAATGCAGGGGAATATAAAAACAGTTTGTGAAATTAATTCATTTTTCCATGTTTCGGAAACGCAGAAAGCAAGCAGTGTCAGGAACCACAATGCACTGTCTTTGTAATGTAATTGCCAGTTTCACTCAACTCTCGGATTCTGTCCCCCCGGTTTTGGCTTTCCTAGAACTGCTAGTCCATGTAGTTCCTCAGGGGGCAGGGCGAGAGAGGGTTGCGACTTTTGCCTCGGAGGGGTCGGCGTGCGCGAGTACTCAGTCGAGTATATTGTGCAATATTGCATCCCAATTGGAAAAGGTTAGGCGGCACTGACTGTTTACGTTTGGATCTCCCCGACCTGTGGCCAAGGCTATTTGCAGCAACCCCCGAAACTGGACTGAAACTAAGAGTTCGGTGTAAATACATTTAGATATTTTAGATATTTTTAAATTGAATTAACGGTACACCGGCTACAGAGAATCGCCACGTTCAAATTAGATCATTTTTTTAAGTTGAAAATTTTGAACAAAAATGAAATTTGAAATTATTTCTGGAATGAAAAACATATTCAATTTCAACTTTAAAGCAATGAAATTTGATTGTACGAAATTTTTGCCTTATTTAAAAAACAATTCAACTTTTTGAATAAACCCGCGACTAAAACGTTTTTCGTTTCGCTAACTCGTTCGCGATTGACATTATTATAATTTCATTGTCAAACTATTGAGTTGGCTTACCAAATGTGTGTACTTATATAAATAAAAGTGTGCTGACGAAAAATATGAAATGAGAATCTATTCACTATTCAGTAAGAAAATTACTGAGGTTCTCAAGATGTAATAAGATTAAAAGTACATGTCTCTAAAAAAGAGATTAATAATTGGATGTTGTAAATCATTGGAAATCATTGGATGTTGATAATACAATATATTCTCGGATTGGCACGGACACATATATATATTTAATTCTACTAGAAATGTGATTGGCATACCGACAGGAATAACGTATCTTCGAAATCCGAACCTATACAACCAAGATCCATAAGTATAGCGAGCTAAGGCATGCAGTAAAGACAATATGGAGGAATGTGAAACATGCATCTATTCATCCTATTGTGATTTCAGCTACAGGCAATGTGCACGCAACATGCACTGAACATCTTGAACATTTAGGAGTCAGTAGGGTACTAGCCTCAGCTCAGAAGGCTGTTTTATTGAATACCTGTCGCATGGTGAGAAATTTTATCGACCATCAGGAAGCAAGAGACTAAAAACCTGTGGAGTGGTAGATGGTAACTCTAAGAGAGCATCCAAAGGCGACTGTTGTCGCGTCCAACGCTCGCGGCCGCTGTGTGTGGATAGCAGCGGTAGAATACGAACTACAAACTACACTATGCTCCTAATTTTGTGCTTACAACATCATCGCAGAAGATTTCGGACATCGTATTAAATTGACATGTAACATCCTTATCTCATTAGTCACTTGACTTGGTCCGTGGCTATGATGAAAAACCGGGTTCACCCGAGAACAAGTTTAAATAATAAGAATAATTTATAATAAGAATAATAAAAGCAACTATCAAAGCAACTATTAAACTTTCCATTGAAAATTCACCTTTTTTGTTTGCAAATTCAATTACTTGTTTGAAAATTACACTACTTTGCTAAAACCTAATTGTTTGGTTAAAGTTTAAACTAATTTGTTGAAAGTTAATTTCTTTTTTTTCGATTGGAAATTAACAAATGATATAAAACAATATTCAAATAATGAATTATAAATAAACAAAATTATATGTACATCACAAGGGAGACGAGAATCAAGTCTTTCGTAATCTTTCGTAAATCATACTTTCAGAATTTTTCAGTTTTTTGCTTATGAAATTAATAAATAATATCAAATGACATCTTTTTTTGCCAAAATATTACGTTGAGGTCGAATACTCGATAATGATTATATAATTTTACTTGATATTATAATTTTTTAATAACAAATCATATTACTTATGAATCATTTTCCGACTGAAACAGAATTTAAAATCAATTAAAAATTGCGTCCTACGAGTTATCGTTAACTATGTCATTTTATTTCGCCGCACTGTGTCTGTCGTTGCGCGTGGATAATGAGGCGACGCGACTGCACTAAAACATTAATATCCCTATAAAGTATACGCTGTAGCTGAAAAATAATGAAAATTCTGTGATCAGTTAGGGCAATATGGTGTTTTCAAAAAATTTGGACCTGAAATCTCAAAATCATGAAGCTCTCTGAATTTTGAGTATAGGAAGAAAAAAAATTTGAATGGCCTTGTGGGGATTAGCAAAAGAAAAAAGAAGAAAAGCTTTATAACCATAATACATTTGCATTTAAGTCTTTTTATTCAATTTTGATCCGACAATGGATTACAAAGAATATTATATTTGAGTTTATCTTTTTTCTATTGAATTAATGATACACATACTGTAGAGTATCTTCATTGGAAGCAAGTTCTTTATACGAACGTGGAGAGATTGGGTAACGTCTGCCTAGAGGACATTCCTTCATTTCAATGACGGTCATATAGTCAACTGCACCGCTTATCATGTTTATTTTTATTCTCGAACTATATGCATCTGCCTTATATATTCCAAGAAGAATCCCACTATACTCCAGTATTGCAAAAACGTTACCATTGGATGTTGATAAAACAATATGTTCTCGGGTTGGCACGGGCACATATCTGTTCCCTTCTGCTCGCAATTTAATTGGTAAACCGGCAGGAATAACGTATCTTCGAAATTCAAATTGCCGGTTCGGATTTGTCTCAGGAATAAGCCGAATATATCCAAGTTTTGCAAGTGCATATCCAAGTACTTCATGAGGAAAAGGCCTGTCCGGAGAAGACCTAGACTGTCTGGCAGGAGAAGAAGAACTAGGATTACGTTCGACATTGGGATTCTGTTCACACTCTAGTGAATCGTAATTTGCAGAAGCTTTAATAAAACTTTTTGTGAAGATTGCTTGACCTTTGCCTACTGGACAATCCCTTTTTTCATCTGGAGTCAAATTATTAACTACGCCGCTCATCATATTTATTTTTATTCGCAAATTATTTTTATCTCTCCTATAAATTCCACGAAGGGTCCCACTATTATCTAATATTGCGAAAATTTCATCATTGGATTTTGATAATACAATATATTCTCGGGTTGGCACGGGCACATATCTATTGTTTTCTACTCGAAATCTAATTGGCATACCGGCAGGAATAACGTATCTTCGAAATTCAAATTGCTGGTTTGGATTTGTGCGAGGGATAAGCCGAACATAGCCAAGTTCTTCTATTGTACATCCAAGTACTCGATCTGCAGGAAGCCTGCTCAGAGGATAAATGAATCTGGCACGAAGTGAAGGCTCCTGAGGAGATGCCCGGTCAGGTGAATGTTGTCTGGCAGAAGAAGAACTAGGATTTCGTGCGGCATTGGGATGGCGTTCAAACTGTAATGAATCGTAATTTGCAGAAGCTTTAATGAAACTTATTGAGAAGTTTGGTTGATTTTTGCCTACTGGACAATCCCTTCTTTCATCTGGAGTCAAATTATCAACTTCGCCGCTCATCATATTTATTTTTATTCGCGAATTATTTTTATCTCTCCTATAAATTCCACGAAGGGTCCCACTATAATCTAATATTGCGAAAATTTCATCATTGGATGTTGACAATACAATACATTCTCGGGTTGGCACGGGCACATATCTATTTCGTTCTGCTCGAAATTTAATTGGCATATCGGCAGGAATGACGTATCTTCGAAATTCGAATTGCTGGTTCCTATTTGTGCGAGGAATAAGCCGAACATATCCAAGTTCTTCCATTGTACATCCAAGAACTCGATCTGAAGGAAGCCTGCCCAGAGGAGAAATAGATCTGGCACGAAGTGAAGGCTCCTGAGGAGATGCCCGGTCAGGTGAATGTTGTCTGGCAGAAGAAGAACCAGCATTACGTTCGCTATTAGGTTTCTCGTCGGGCTGTGAACTGCATTCTGCAAGAAGAAATAGAAGATTCTTTTTTTTTTTTTTTTTTGATGAGCACATTTATGTCTAATATCTTTAGTTGAATTCAACGTTTCTTTCAACAGAAAGCATCTTTTTGATGATTCAATAGAAATTACGAAAAATAATTTCTAATTTTAAGAACCCCCACAGTATATTTTTCTTGTTAATTAAACACATATTTTTTGTAGAAGACGAGCGCATAAATGGAAATCCACCATTTTTTCTCTCTTCTCTTATAGTTTTTGGAATTTTCAAAAATTCGACTTTTTGTTGGAAAATGTTTTCGTAGGTTTAAAATTTAACTATTTGCTTAGTAAGTCAGAAGTCATTGTTGAAAAGTAATTAATTTTATTCAAAAGTTAAACTATTTTCACAAAGATTCATCTTTTTTGCTTGAAAATTGAACTATTTCAACAAAAAATAGCTATTTTGTTGGGAATTCCTCTGTACGAATTGAAAATTTAACTACTTGTTTAGAAGTCCAACTGTTTGGTGAGAAATAACAAAATTAATTTGTCTAGGTTCTACTATCTGCTTGAAAATTCATTACTATGTAAAAAGTTTTTTCTTTGTGGTAAGCTCAAGGGCATGCTCTACGGTGACCACGTGACCAAACCAGTCCTTGGTTATGAATTTTTTTTTGGTGTTCACCATGTACAAACGCAATGATATATCGCACTCAAAATTTGGAATATAGGAAATGAGACAATAAATTGCGTTTGTATATTTAGTTTCAGAAATAGTTTTGAAAAAAATGATCCATTTAGTTAGAAATCATATTATAGTTGGGCCCGCAGGTTAATTACCTGAGGCAGGAACCAGTTTCACAAGCAAGGTCAGAGGCAAGAGCAGACCGATATCAAGAAGAAAAACTAGAGGTAATTCTTTTGGCTGGAAGACGAGTTGATGTGGTGTTAAACAAGGGTGACCTACAAAAGTTTCGCAGATTCATTTAGATTTCCATAAAAGTGACTATTAAACTTCCAGAAGAAAATAAGGAGGAAGCCAGAAAACTCTTAAAAAAATTTCTGGTGCTTTAGAAGTAGATTTTTATACTGGATATTATGCATCAATGAAGCCGTACGTCATATTATGCAGTTTAAACCAGTAATGGAAACGTTCTCAGACGCATCGCGATCAAATACCTGAAATTTTTATCAGTCTTCTTCGATCTTTAATGTTTTTCGGGCGATCTAAGGAACTGTGAGTTATTATTAAGGATTGATAGTACGACCGCCAACGCATATATAAACGAAATGGGTGCTATTCAGTACCTAAAATTAAGTATTTTGGCCAAGGAAATCTGGAAATGGTGTGAGCAGAGGGGGTTTTGTATATTTTCATCCTACATTCGTTCGAACGGAAATCTTGAAGCTGATTTTGAATCGAGACGTCTCGAACTAGAGACGAAGTGTTCTTTATTACCCTTTGCCTTTATGAATATAGTAAACAAGTTCGGCTTGCCAAACATAGACTTGTTCGCAACAAGAACAAATGCACGAAAAGAATTTATCCGTACAAAAGTCACGAACGAGTAGCTAGGTTTCGGATATGGAAAAAATTCATCAGATATTAATTTATTTTTTTAAATAATCTGCGAACTTTGAGAAAGAATTTACCAACTCGACATGAAAATTCTGTAACGGTGATTGGGAAAAAATTCTCAGAGCACTCACGAGCTTGCCCAACAAATCTGGGAACTGAAGAGTGAGTTCGCCTGTACGTGGCCGTCACACACGCTCATCCAAACGCGCGGTGCGGGTAGACGCTCGTATGTATACTTCGAATTAGTTGAATGAGTGGCTCGAAGTTTTATAATACTTATTTTGTTTGGCCTCGATGGCTGCGCGTATTGAGGCACTCCTGGGTTATGTTTAGAAACTGGTGAGTCAGCAGTCTTTGAGTGTTCAAATCCTCTGAGTTGCTGGTGAAGTGTCCTGGTGAAGGTCCTGGTCAAATTCAAGGTCAAGGTCACCAATCGATCGGGGGCCGAAAATGCTACAACTCTTGCGTTGGACATTTTCTTCAAAAAAGCATGCCAGTCGAGTCATCCTGCTGTACGTTGTTTGACCTTGCCATGACCTTCCCAGGTCAAATTTTCGATTGGTCAAGGTCACATCTGGACGTAAAATTTTCAGATCTCTGAGTTCCCGGGCTCAAAAATAGGGGTTCCCATTTAAAAAAGTCAATTTGACCTTGAAATTACCGCGAAGGTCATGGTCATGATTAAAATAAAGGTCAACATTGAATATACCTGTATATACCTGTATATACTTTACAATTAAAATAGTGTATAGGCGCATTTCAATTGATTGAAATGCTTATGAATTTATCTAATTGTATGTTTGGAAATAATTTACGAACTGAGGAAACAATCAGAGGGCAATGCAACTATAGAAACTGATATATTTTTTTATTTTCATGTTTTTACAGTTTGAAAATCTAGAATAGAATAGAATTTTATTTCTCCATATACATCCTTATTAGAAATTTACATATACTACCTTTGTACCTTCTGAGTATAGTACTTTTACTTCAGCACTTTTTGCCATACTTCGTACGTACAAAAATGACATGTTTAGCTTATTCATGCCATTCCCCACTTATTATTCTTACAATCATTTATTCTGAAATTGCCTAATATTGTCACTTGATATTCTCCCTTATATGAGCCTTATTCTGGATCATTAAATCCATAAAAATATTAGTATTCAAATTAGTATTCGTTGCTTCTTCCTTGGAAAATTTCATGTTTAAAAATTTATTTCATTAATATAAAATTGGGCACTCTAATAAATATAAACGTACAAAAAACAAGTAACACCACAGTCTGGTTATTTGACGTGGAAACCTTGAAAATGACCTGTAATTCAATTACAAAAATTGCTTTTTAACTAATCACTTGTTAAGAGAAACTCATTTTTAATTTTGTAAACTTCGAAAAAAAATTGGAAAGTGATTAAAAATATGAGATTTCAAAACATTTGAAAGAAAATGCTGAGTTCGAAAGATATTTAAATAAAATTTTTAAGTTTTTTCAGGACTTTCAAAGGTTCAAAGATAATTAAAATTTTTTCTTATGATTGCTATGAAAATTTGAAGTGATATTTTATTTTTTTAAATAATGATTCTGAGTAAATATTTAAAAAGATTTCAAAACAAATTTTGATGTATAAATAACAATTAAACAATTATTAATACTACTTTAAAAAGTGTTCAGTTTAAAGAAATGGTAATCTCTCCATTTTTAGTGTCATAACTCAAAATTGCTTAAAATGATATAATTTTGAAACTTTACTAATTTGTTGCTTTATCGGTCCATTTAGAATTTAGAGCACTAGAAATGATAGCATGGCTTTATATTTTTTTAAACTTTCGACTGTCAGTTGTGACTTTAATTTCGTAACTAAATATATGATATATATTTTCCTGTTACTATAACTTAAAATATTCGAGGAAGTATAAAAAGAGCAACCGCCTCTTGTTTATTGCATTAAGTTCTGAAGAGAAAAGTATATACGAAACCCTCGCTGTATTTCTATGGGTGTTTGAAACTATTGTGATAATTAAGAAAGTATTGAAATCATAATTAAATTAATTTAAGTTGACCTGGAAAATTGCACAGTTGAAAGATTTAAACAAATTAATTAGCATGAATCAATAATTACAAAAATTTTGAAAAAAAATACTTTTCTTCCTAAATTAATGCATGAACTTTGCGCATGGTATCAAACTTTAAATGTAGGCATTTAAATTGCGCGCCAACCGGCTGTTTTCAGCTTCGTGCATGATCGGTAACGAGCGGATTCATTCGGCTCCTAAAGTTGGGGAAAGGTACCAAAGAGGAGCAGCAAACACTTTGTCCAAAAAACGTAAGACCTTTGCCATAATTAAGGGCTCACTGAAGGCTCATTTAATAGCCAAAAGCCGAATTTTGGGCTCTGCATTTTTTTTAAACGCGTGGTACTCTCAGCTTTACGTCAAGCTAGCAGTACCATGACATAAATATTGCTTATATCACTGAAGTCTAACGATATCAGCTGATCGTCATCGCGCGTACTCGAATGTTTTTGTGTCGCTGCAACAAACGTCGAAATTTATTATATTTTCGAGGTATTGTTTGTTAGTTTGTATGTTTGTGAGTGAAGCGTGTAAGTGGTGCAAGGAAAAATTCAAAGAGCAACACGATATCAAGGTATGTTTGTGGTGATTGTTTATTTTGACGGCTTCTGCTAAAAATGGCTCGTGAAGGTATTTAAATTTCCCTAAAATACTGATAATAGCAATATAATAATAAAACAGAAGGGACAAGAAGGTTTTTGCAACTTGTTCTGCTCGAAATGTAGTTATTTTCGAGTTTCGACTTGAAGAGTTTTGAGGTTAAGTTCTTACGTTATTTGATCAATATTGATGCTTCAAAGACGCAGTAAACCCTTTTCCAGCTCACCCTGGTCACAAAAGAGTGATCGGTCACGTCTCGAACCCCTTTTCTAACTCGCCCTTAAAAAAAACACGTGCTAGCGACTGATCACAAAAAAGTGATCGGTCACATCTCGAACGACAAATATAGGTTAGGTACATACTATTTGGAAATTTTAACACTTAAAAACAATGAAAAAGTTGCAAAAACGTGGTCGGCGGTTATTAAGGCATACTGAATTTAACCATAGGCTTTATCATCCTCCTACTTCTTGCATTAAAGTTTGTTGATTTTATAATGAATTTTACATTATTTTTAAGATGCTATGAATGTAAATAAGTATAGTGCGCATATTTCATCAATTAATAATGATCAATATTTCAAATTACTTAATCAATATTAATTTTATTTTATACTAATTGACATTTGATTGATCGTTCTTTTTAGTGACTCGATCCCGATGCCTCTTAAATGAGCGTCGTGGTCAGAAAACGACGTAGTGTCAGCTGTCCGAGCAGTGGAAAGAGAAATTTTAAGTTCATATAAAGCTGCAGAGAGGTACGGGGTTCCCAGAAGAACTATTAGAAACCATCTCAAAACTGGCAGTTTGAAAAAAACGCTGGGTTGAAAAGCCTTACTGAGCACGGTTTAATATTATTCTTTCGAACGTCTGGTCCAAATGCATGACTCATATTAATATTACAAGTGGCTTTAAAGCAACTGGTTTATATCCCTTAAATCCCCAGGCTATTCCGGAAACAGCTTTCGCTTCATCTATATTGACAGAAGCTTCAGCGCTTCTTGCACTTGCTATCGTCGACTAAGAAAATTGGCAACTTCCCAAATCCCTCAGGCCAACGACTTTAGAACCCCGTAATAAATCGCCAGCTGAAGTTTCGTCTGCATCAACATCAGGCGGAAGAACTGGGCAGACCCCAATTAGGCCTACTGGAAGCTTTTACCGCGCGTTTCACGGTAGTTCTAGTTTGGACTATGATGAGGACATTGCACCGCTGGCTCAGGTAAAAAGAACTTCATTTCATCAGCTAATGCCCAAGTCGGTCCAATCGACAGAAAAAAACACCAACAATCAGAAGAAAAGCCATTAATTACAGAGGAACTCCAGTCGTAAAGAAATCTACTTCCAAAAATAACAGTGGTACTTCAAAAAAGCAAAAGAGCTGGTACTGTCATGGCTGTGAAGAGGACGAGATAGCTGATGTGAGGCGATGCATTGAATGCTGCAAACGGTATCATGAAGAGTGCGTCGGTTTGTCATTGGACGATACCGATGACTTCAAGTGCTGTTAGGAGATGCAATTTAGACATAGAATTCTTTGAAAAAGTATTATTGCTGCATTCATGTGACTACCATAGTAAAATAAGGCCTACTGGAAAGGTTTTGAAAAATGTTTAATTTTGTTTTTGTTTATCATAACAGTTACCATTTTTCGTTTATATTTTATAGAAAATATACTAGAATAATGATGATTATTAAAACCTGGTGATTAAATGGAATATTTTTCATGTTATTAAAAACATCCCTTGGCTAGGCCTTATTATCCGCAGGTACCTTATGTATTTTGTTGTTGAATATGACTGGCTGATAACACTTTCTTTTTGTTGAAGATTAGTTTTTCAAACTGCAAATTTATCTGCTTCGTTTTAGGTTCAAAACTTATCTTTTTTGATGAAAATTCTACTAATTGGTAAAAATGTCTTTTTAGTTCGTTAATTTCCGATGGATGACTATGAATATTAACAAACTTTTTGTATTCTTTTTTCAAACAAATTAAATTGAATGACCGTAATATCTAACTTCCTACAAAATTTAATGTTAACGTAATATTGCAAGTGTATATTATATAATTTTAAATAGTACTGGGGCTTTTTTGTACCTGTGCTTTTGAAAAGGTCGGATTTTCAACATAACCTTAAAAACTATAATATTTCATGTGCACTATCTTCCTTTCAAGAATGCCTAATGTATGTAATTTTATTTTCTTTAGTAAGCTTTTCCCAGTACAATATTATTTAATCCGAATTACAGAGTAAAATGTGCATCATTAACTTGTAAAATTTTCGTAGTGAGTCGAGGCAGAAGTGAAATAAGGGCTCTATTGGAATCGTTTTGATCAATACCTTGGCTTTGGGTTCATTGAGGAAGCATTTATCATTTTAGGTTCATTTTCAGCAAAAGAGGTACCTTTTTGTTGCAGCTCCTTTGGAACCAAAAATTGGTTCCAATGGAAACCCTACTTTTTCTTTATAACAGTTAGTTTTTTTGGTTAAGAATAATTTTCACTTTTCGTTTAAAATTTATATTTTAAATTAAAAATTGGTATTTTCTGGTTGAAAAGTCATACACTTTGGCAGAAAATTAATCTTTCTGGTTGGAAATTCATCCTTCTTGGTTAAAAATTCAACAGTTCAGCTAAAAGTTAATCTGACTTGGTTTAGGATTCAACTAATTTCTTGAAAATTCGTTTTTTCGGTTGAATTTGAATGTTTTTGACTTAAAATTTTAATATCTCTTTGTTAAAATATTGAATATTACATGTTGTAAAAAAATGTCTTTTTATTTGATTGAAGAATCATCATTTTAGTTGAAAATTCAACGCAGGTTTATGTACAGCAACTTATTCTGGATCATACATGAACCTGCATAGGAACTAATCCAGGAGAGTTCGCTAATGGCTTGGCTGTCTCGATAGTGAGATTGGTATTCCATTTTTTTTTTTGGTTCCATCATCTTTTTTCACATCTTCTATAGTTTGACCGCAAAATGAATTTTTTTATTTTTCATTTTTTTTTGTGCGACCAAAATTTGAATTTTCGATTTTTTAAGGAAATTTAAAAAGGTATTATGATAATCTTTCAGGGCTTCCAAAGAGCAGCGGTTTTTTTTCTTCTGACTTTTTCAAATATCGTGCGTTGTTTGGCTTACAATTTTCATTTTATTTTTTAATTTGAAAATGCTATAACTCTGAAAGTTTTCTTTTAACCAGAGAAAGTCGTAAGGATAAATTGTTCAAATTTCCAAGTACTACGAACAGCTGCACATAGAATATTGAAATTTTCAAAAAAAATGGTCTCAATAATTTTGGGAATGCTCTATCTTTTTGAATTTTCATCCAAAATAGCTGGCTAGCGAACTTCACCTTCAGTTTCCAACATTAAAAGATGGTACCAAAGGCCAATGTAATAGATTCATTCCTTCAAAAGTCATTGTGCTCACAGACAGACATACATACAGACATATATATATATATATATATATATATATATATATATATATATATATACAGTTTAATGTGCGAAATGAGTTTTGCGGATTTAATCAAATTTCGACGTTTTGAGGCCCCCTGAGACCAAAAAAATAGTTTTTATGTACACTTGTTAAGGACATGAAAAGGAAGGACGAATTCTTCAGCCAGCTATACTGAATAAAAATATGCATTTTTAAAATTCAAAAAACATTGCTTTTCCAAAGCCCTATACGATTATCATAACCACTTTTTGAATTTTATTGAAAAATCGAAATTAAAAATTTTAATCCCACAAAAAATAATGGAAAACAAACAATTATATTTTTGCGGTCAAACTATGATAGGATGCCTGGTTTTTGTTTTAATCGCGGGAAATTTAAAAATAATCAAATTTTTGGAAAAACGACGCAAGGTACGAAAACGAAATTAATAGACAAAAGTTGTAAACCCAAAAAAGATCTATAAATATGTTTTTAGTCATTTTTTGTTGAAACGCATTGTTTTTGTTTCAATCTTAAAAAATAAAACTAACACTAAAGAAATTTAATTTTTGGATAAACGACACAAGCTATGAAAAAAATTAATAGACAAAAGTTGCTCACCCAAAAAAGAGCTACACATTTGTTATGAGTAATTTTTCTATAGCATGCTTAGTTTTTGTTGCAATTCTAAGAAATAACATTAATAATAAAGAATAAAAAAATAAATTAAGGGTGTTGGTTAAATCCGACATGGAATTTTTGTATAGGTACGGCACTGACTCAATATACATTTTTTCTTAAGCATTTGAGAACGAAAGAAAGAAAACATGTCAAATTTCCGGGGTTTTGCAAGATCCTCGGATCAATAAAATTTAGAGGAATGAACAGCATTTGAACGGCGAGAACCGTTCGTAAATTAATTTTTTTACTCACAATTCTGACATCACAGAAGCATTTTCAGACATCACCCTATATCCGAAGACCCACAACTTGATGATGGTGAACCTTAGTTTTGCAAAATACGTCGCGAAATGGAGAAAAAAGCGTAAAGAATGGAGATGTCCTGTGTGTGCAATAATAAAGAGTTTTTAAAATATATTTTAGGAATACAAAAATTATTATTTTTGACACAAAAATATTTTGTTCAATCTATTGATTTTTTTCATCAATCATTTCTTTGATTCATGCATAAATTTCGGGATTTCCGAAATTATAAAAACTAGTTATTTTTAAAGTCATGAAAATTTTTTGCTGATAAAATTGAATATGTTTTGAATAGGGTGGAGCAACAAAAAACTTTTTTGTGATAAGCTTTTGGAGGGCAGGGGTGCTTAAAAATTCCCATTATCCTCTAATAAATTATTAATGATATGAAGAACATGAATGAAATCAATCAAATTAATTTATTGATTATTGATTTTGAATTACTTTTTTGTTGCTCCACCCTATTAAAAAAATATTCATATTTATCAGCAAAATAGTGACATGACTTTAAAAATAACTGGTTTTCATAATTCCCGAAATTTATGCATGATACAAAGAAATGATTGATTAAAAAAATCAATAGATTGATAAAAATATTTTTGCGTCAAAAGTAATAATTTTTCCATTCCTACAATATTTTTTTTTAACTCTTTATTATTGTTTTTATGATATCTGTGCATATTTACGATAATCTTATATATCTTAGTAAACTGCTTCAGCTTTTTTCATCTCAAATGAGGCCCTCTTCGCTCACAAAAGATGATCAAAATCCGTGTCCCCCGTTACGCGCACTCCCCTTGTGAGATCACCCACTTTTGAAATTTTCAAAATATTATTTCAAAATGTTAAAATTTTAATTTCAAAGTTATAATTTCAGACTGGCTAAATTTACAAATTGGCATACAATCATAAATTGGTTTATCTATAAATTGGTACATTTGCAGATGCCGTCTGCAAAAACTATTTCATTATTTTGTAGTTAATTTTATTCACATTTTTTATTTTTATTTCTGAATTGACTCGAATTGAGTGTGGTTCGGACTTCAGAGCATTGGAGGGCAAATTTGACAGCTGGTCTGCATACCGTGTTTGCTTTGCTGCTTACAACTAAAGTCGGGTCCAAAAGTCGAGGCCCCTCACTTTTTTTGATTGAAACTCGCACAAAAAAAATCTCTGAAATGTCTAATAAAAAGCATCTGAAAGCTTAAAGTCTTCCGAATGCAGCGATATGTTTACTTTTGTTTGAAAAAATTTTGTTCAATAGTTAGAGTGCAAAACGTCCCAAAAAACAGGGTTTTTCGGCCTCCTTTTTCAAGGGTCCACTTTGACCTGTTTCCAAAGAAGGGCATTCCTGAATGCAATGCATTTTTCGAAATGCTGAAATATACAATAGTTTTCTTTTTACGGGGATTTATTTACAAACATTTTATCTTGAGAACGAGTGAAGATAGGAAGCCGTTCAATGGCTTCAAATGTGCAGTTTTGCCATGCGATTGCAGTGCAATAACTAAATTTATGATAAAATCATTATCACGCAAGAGACATCATTTTGCATATTTTTGACTTTAATCAGTGTGGGCGTGTGGCCAGCACAGCGGGACAAGTGGCAGCAAAAAAAGTACCCTTTCTATGACAATAGTAATTCCAGAAGCAAGTCAAATGCCCGAAACAGATGTGGTTCAACGAAGCAGGGCCGTCTCAACGTCTTCAAGATGCATTTACCGAACTGTTCCTCAGAAAATCGAAACCCAATTGCGAATATCAACCCGATTGAGAATATTTTCAGTAGAAAAACATTTTAAAAATAAGTTTCTTCTAAAACTCCTACAATCCTGGATACTTATTAAACTGACTTCAATTTTTGTGTGAAATCCACATTATTTTTTAATGTTTCAGAAATCTTCATAAATATATATAAATATTCATTTGAATGTAACAAAATCTATATTGCGTTCTACATTATTGGAAACCTTTTAAAAACTTAACATATTTCGAAAAAAATATCAGAACTTCTAAATATCTTTTTGCATAATTTCAATGTTTCCTCCCAGTTGAACATCAGATCGCATCAGTTGAGACGTGCAGAGTTGGGAATATCCTATCTGTGCACGTGCACAGTGGAGACATTGCCATCTAAATTTCAGCGTGCACAGTTGAGAGTGTTATATAAGTGCACGTGGGAATTTAGACGTTCACGGATGGGTCGATGAGGACACAACAGTGGACAGTTTCTGATTTGCGCAATGCTTAAAAAAATGTACTTACAATTATAGATATATTACATTATTATATTCACCAATAGAGTTGATGATAAAGGCCAAGGATAAGACCAGAGAATAGACAGTCCTCATCTTTCCAATTAGTGGAACGACTGATCTATGTATAATTTAATAATTTGTTTAACAGTGTGACTAATGAACATTCTAGTGCTTCACTGGCATACATTACATCTACGATAGTCATTATCTTTCACATTGATTGCATAGACGTTGTCATTGAGAAATATTAACATTTGATAAGAGTCAGTTTCAGTGAAAAATATTTGGTGACATGTTTGTTTAAAACTGATGTCACCATTTGTGACCGTCAGCGAGGAAAGGGACCTCATGCGGAAAAAGTCGACTATTAGTTTTTTTATACCTATCGATAGTTTTCAATTTTCTCATTTATAATGAAAAAATATTATTCCGATATCTAAAAAATTCAAATTGTTATTCGACTGCAAAGTGAGGGCTTCTCATGGAGTTCCTTTGTTGGACCGCCTCTTCAATCCCTCTTCCTGTAAAATGAAGCTACCGCGCATTAGGTCCCGTTCGTCGCGGATGGTCACATTTATGTAGTTCTTTATGTTTTAAGGAAAGCTGGTTTTCACATGGGAAATTGATATAATATCTACTGTAATGGCCCATTTAAAACTATAAAAAACTAATATGAATTTCACAAATTATGCTAAAAGAATCGGAAAAAAGTATTTCATCTTTTCCTACTTTTGAACTAATGATTTAGAAATTACTCAAAAATCATTTTCTTTTCTTGTTTTTTCATTGTCTCGTGATACTATTCTTAATAGAAGAAAATAAGTGATTCACACAAGAAATTGGCTACGTTTGAAAACGAGAAATAAGTAAATTTGTTTCTGCTAATTTAATATGAGAATTGTTATCGTTTAGTTTTGGGTTGTGATATATGATTATAAATGATAAATGGTTTTACCTAACCTAACGATGGAATCAGTGTATAAATGCATTCAAACACTCACAGAAAAAACAAAATCTAATCTTTACAGCGATTTCAGACTAATCTTTACCCGCAACAAAAATTCACTACTGCCTTTTCTGTGCAGCAAATTAAGCAGATGCCCATTTTTCTCATTACATTGTTTATGGCAATTAAAGAAATAATGTGAATAAATCTATAATGAAATATTCCACTAATCAAGAATAAATTTAATAATTTTATTTGTTTTGAGGAAATGCGAATAAATAGAACAAACGATAGGTAGCAAAAATACAATGAACTATGCATTTTTTGGTAGCTTTCAATTTAAGTAGCAAATTAATGATCTTTCTTCATTGGCTGCTTGAATTTTGATAATTTTGTAGATCAAAAGTCAAGTTTTCAATTCTAAATCTTACAAATTGGCGAAATTTCGAACGTAAATCATGAAAATTCGAAAATTCAGTGATTGAAAAATTCGTAAGTTGCATAGTTTTTGGTCAAAAACTCCTCAATTATAAAAATGTACAATCTATATATGTAAATTTTGGAAAGTTACAATTAAAAACTCTTCGCATATATAGATTTATAAATAAACATGCTAAAATTTCGATGACTTTAAAGATCTAAATTCAAATTTTCAATTCTATATATTCCAAGTTGAAGAAATTTAGGATCTGAACAATTAAGATTCCAAAATTAAGTAATTACGAAATTTAAAATCGGTACAGTTTTTAATCGTAAATCTTTAAAATTTGAAACTCTTCAATTACAAAGATTTAAAATCTATACCTCAACAATTTTCAAGAGTGACAATTAAGACCTCTTTAATTTTAAAGATGAATAAATAAAAAATTCAAATTTTTGATGGTTTTGATAATTAAAATTCAAGTTCTTGACTCTAAATATTCAAATTCGAAGAAATATCGAATTTAAATCATGAAAATTACCAAATTTAGTAATTAAAATACTTAAATGATGCATAGTTTGAAATTAGAAATTTTCAAAATCGAAAAGTCTTCAATTATAAAGATTCTCTTCACTGGAAGTTGAACCACAGAACTTCTGATATCCCGTCAGGTGCTTTTCCATTAAGCTACTAGAGAGATCAAGAGAAGAAACCTTGTTCAGAAATACACGCATCATTATGCTGGATGGTACAAATCAAATTTTTCAAGGAATCTGTATTATCATTAGAGAATAACAGAAATTTTTAACGTCTTTTTCAGATTAGATGGAGCTATGAATTAGGAATTATTTGAATTAATTAAAAAAAAAATTGATTAAGATAATTTTTATTTCATAGCTCCATCTAGTCTGAAAAAGACGTTAAAAATTTATGTTATTTTCTAATGATAATACAGATTCGTTGCAGTTTTTAAATTTCAAAGATATATAAATAAGAATTTTTGAATTGAATGCGGTTGCTGCATATTTCTTAATGTATTATTTTTCTGGTGGAATTAGGAGAGGACTGATAATTTAATATTATGATACGTCGTTGGAACGGAAAATAAACCAATCTCCCTAATTGCTCCATTGGGTTGCAAGTAATGATGATTGCAACTAGGGCACGAGCGCACAAGTCAATGAATACTTGTATTGATATAAATATAAATCATCCCAAGTCAAAATTTTAGTCCACTTTTAGAACTCGAAATTGTAAAACTTAATAGGACTTTTGAGCGTTTATAGAGGTCTTAATACGTATTAGATTAAGAGCTCCTTTAGTCCTTCAAAATGGCACAAGAGTCCATTTTTTCCACATTCAGGGATGAATGAGGGCCTAATTTAATAAAAACTTAGTCCCCTATAGGTGCTCCTAAGTGTCAATTAAAAATTGTTGTAAAAAAGCATTGCTGTCTTACATGGAAATATCGTACAATAAGATTATAAAATTAGCCCTATAGTTTTAGTGGCTGCACTCGAGTTGCGGGCTACGGTCAGAAAACCTTTCATTTGCAAACCGCGGTCACATTAGGTCGGAGAAGTTGCGTTCCGAGCTCTCTTCTCCCACCCGTGCGACGAACACAGGGCAGTAGAGACTGGGGGGGGGGGAGATTTTCTCAATATGTACGAAATGGGTATGTACGCTGTGACAGGGTAAATATTGACTTACCTGTCACTTCAATTTCGAATTCCAGATTCAGGGGTTCAGAAATAGATTTATTTTTTTTTTATTGTCCACCGACCAAGAGCGAAAGTCCTCGGCCAAGAGCGTTCATCAAAAATTTTAACCTTACGAAATCTAATCACTATTCTTGCTAAATTTGTATGTTTCCATGTAAACAAACCTCAACCTGCCAAATCGAGTTCTACGACAACGACAAACCATGGTAGTCAGGGGGCGATCGTCGAATCAAAAGTCACTAGTACCTACTAATGCACCCTGGATAAAGCACCTATCACTAACCATATTCCAGGCGTCCCACGTTCCCATGGTAACCGTCTTCAATCCAATATGGCGGGCTGCGAACACCCCGTATAATTAGCACCGTATCTGGCTGTCATCTTCACTGGTCCTTCAGCGCCATGTCAGCGAGGCGTGACGACACAAAGAACATCACAACAATAATACCACGAAGGCAAAGGATGGGTAAAGGCAGCAGAGGTTTCTTTTGAATTAGTTAACGCACCCTGAGCCAAGGAGTCGCTAACAATCTTGGCCTTACCATTCTACGCCACCATCTTCACGATCGCAGTACAAGATGGCGGGCCTTGAATAATCAGTAGTGACCTCGTTCCTGATCGCCATCTTTCACTATCCAGCGGTATATTCCACGATACCCGATACACGATCCACAATACACGATACCAGTTAACGACTCCATGACAACCAGTGCTGAGCCGCCACGTCAGAGGATTACCAAAGGTTCTAGTACGCTGGAATGGTTATATAGGTGACGCCATCTTGAGGGAGACTACGACGGTCCGGCAATTTAACAATAACGGTTTCAACGGTCATTGGCAGGGAACGACTACCGAGTAACGTGCGTTGAAAACTGTAAATCCAGTAACTTACGAAGATTGTTAACCTAGAATTTAGTTAGGGTTATGTCTCCATGGAACCTCTCATCTAGCATAAAAGTATTCAAGTATCTATGAAAGGTTTCATGAGACAAAAAGTTCGAAATGCGCGAAAGGTCTCATCAAAGCGTATGCACATGCGCGCTCGCGTCTGGTCGAGGTTAGGTTACTGGCACGTCATATCATGATTGTTATAAATTCACAAGCCTAGGTCCGCGTAAATTTAGTTATCTTGCCTCATGCGATGTTCCGTCCACATTTATATTTTGGAATTTTCCCACCAAACTGAGGTTGGAAACTTTCCAAGATTCGTGAAACATTCTCTTATTAAAGCTTCATGAATCTTGGGACCTATGTTGTTAGTAAGTAAGTTGTTTCCTAAGAATTGTACATTATTTGTATTCAATTGCGGCAAATAGTTAATAATTTTAGCTAGTGACCATTTAGTTTTAGTCCGCCCGCTAGGCGCGCTGCAGTCAGGAACTCGGCAAGCTTCGATTTCGGCGTAGGTTTTAGGATTTAGAGTAGAAAGCGTGGTTACAATTATACCGATTATGGTTATGTAAATGTTTCGCGAATGTTGTCACGGAAATCAGTCGCAGCTTTAGTCAACGTGTTACGTCCTGCCTGTTGGATCTGGCAGAAAAGATTTTCAACCCAGCGATGATTGGCTGGCTTCCTTCTGTTCGTCGGCTGGCTTGCGTCGATTTAAAAACCGACTACCGCGAAACTGGCAGATAAATTTAAAATGAGAGTAAAGAGAACACACTGAATTTCGGAACAATTGTTTATTTATTCACTTTTAACTATTAAAATTATCCACTAAGCACAATAATCCTTTGAAATGGCACACACGATGTATATTTAAAACGAAAGAATTATTATTATTCTACAATCTACTAGATATTATATTCCCTTAAAACAATATGCTATATTAATTTAAAAAACTAAATAACGAGTACCGTAGGTTCGAAGTTAAAGAAACGCGCCGAAATACAAAATTCTAACTTTTCTGTGCTCTGCATCTATATTTAAAAGCTCATTTTGGGCGGGGTTTACCCCTACTTTTAGAGTTTAGCCAATGGGAATGCTGACGTCACTCAATTTTAGAGCCAAATAACCAATCATAAATGAGGTCACTTTACTCCTCCTACAATTTCAGGCAATTAAAGTGAGTGACGGTTCAAGGACTTGGGTCCAAAGTTCGACTTTTCGACAGGATAACCGTCAATCACTTCGAGTGACGGTTTCCTGTTTGAAAGTCCAAAGATCGTTTTTTATGGCGTCTAGTTGGCGCCATGGCCCATTAATGATACTAAAAATAGCTCAAGGTCTCAAGTTCCTAACCTCTAAATCCATCTTGGGTACCAAACTGCGCAGTAAGTTTGACGAGTGTATAACCCGGAGGAAATACGATACGATACTTAAACATAAACATTCTAAAACGCAATTAGTCTATAGTTTCATAGATATTAATGTGCAATTATAATTACTTTTTACATATACAAATGTATGCCCTTTCGTAAATTGAATCAGGATTATTCTTTTTTCGAATGAAGAGAAAGAGAGAGTATGTTGGGGAATTCATATAGTTATTGCAAAATATATTAAAGCTTCTTTTTCATAGACTAAAATTAATAAATATAGAAATTGTTAAAGTAAATCAATAATTCCTCTTTTTGAATCTTTTCTATACTAGTAATGGTAAGAAAGATTTCTTCTCTATCGAATTGGCTATGAAATAAAAATGATTTTATCGACGGCAATGCGCATGCCGTCACACAACGACCAAACTTTAGTTCATAACTTTACCGGTAGTGCGCTGTGGCTCAAGGTTTGCGAACAAGCCTTCACGCGAGCACCCTTCGAGTTCACGGTCTTAGTGCGTCGTGTGGAATCTGTCACTTTCGTTCTTGGTCTTCGAATGGCGACACGTGCCACGTCTGCCAACTCATTATTATCTGAGTCATTTTTCTTTGGATATATTTAAATCCAGGATTATATATGGGATTCGCTGTTAATTGGATTATCTGGATTTTGAAAAATTGATTATTTTTACGAAATGAGAACTTCGAGGATGTCTGAGGTAATCCTTTTTTGTATTTCGGCAAGCGACGCAGTCGGCGATTATGTTGGCCCTTCCTATTAAGAGTGCTTTTCTTGTATTGAATTTCGCGTGCCTAGCGAGTCGAGTCAGTGTTTGATTTCGAGTTGTTCTTTCCTTTTTTTTTGTATCAAGTAGAGATACGTAATGGGTATTCGCTGGCGCCCAGATTTGAAATTATAAACCATATACGTATACCCATGTATATACGTATCTGGATACGCATATACATGTGTATACACAACAAGATATCTGCAATTATCTGGTGGCGATAAACCATCCCTTGCAACGCATGGAAAATCACGATAATTGGCAGTGTCTTATAGTGTCTTATACGTGTTGTGTGTGCTTGCTGTTTTTGAGAACATGGCGTTCATGGTCTGTGAGAAAGGTGAAAATTTGATCGTTTTCCAGGCGTACAAATTCCGGCTTTATAAAGTAAATAAAGATAATACTCAACGATGGCCTAGTTGTAAAAAACTTGTAAAGGTTTTGTTAAACTCAACGCGAAAAAAGATATGATTGGCAGCCTAACTGAACGTAACCATGAAGCGGACAGTGATAAAGTTTTAAGTCCACAAAAAATTAGGAATTCAGTTAAAAGAGAAGCATCTAATAATCTTTCAGAAAAACCATTAAAACTTGTACATGAAGAATTAAAAACTAATTATGTTCCATATTTGATCACTGATCATATAACTAAGTTAGTTAGTTAGTTTGTAATGTAGGCAAGGCGTCCCGTGAGGTCCCTACCCCTGGCGCTCAAGCTATAAAGCCTATTGTGCCATACCCGTGATTATTCTCAAAGCAGTGCTCCGAATCCGGCCATCCTTCGCCGAGTATTTTTTGGATCTCGGTGGGTTTTCGTTTTTATCAACGTTCTGAGATTATACCTCTCAGGTGCCAGGCATACCTATCGCACAGTAAATGACGTCCTCATTTGTTGATCAGGCAAAGTGATCCGCACCCACTCTGCCATTCGGTAGCCTCCCTAGCAGGCTAGGGTGGACGGAGCGATCCCTCTGAGGTCATCAGGTAGATGCACAGATTCGAAGCACTGTCCTTGTGTGTTATGTAAGTGTATGTGTGTGTGTTCATTACTCGAAATCGGCCAGCCACCATCGAGCGTGGTGCCCCCTGTAGGAGCCCCCAACCGCAAGAAGAACGCTGACACTCCGACACACACCCAAGGCTAGTCCACTCGACATGGAGCCCCACCTTGGCACGACATCAGCTTTTCCTGAGGGGACCTACAGTTTAAGGTGCGTTCCGAACCACCGAAGCCCCGGTAGAAGTACATAGAAAAATTTTCATTGGTACCCGGCTCAGGGATCGAACCCCAGACTTGAAAATCATTAGTACCAAAATTGCTGAAAAATTTGTCAGACGTGCATGATGCCCTAGACAGTATTAAAATCGAGACCATCTACAATTTTTAATTTAACTTTTTCATGTAAACTTGCCATTATTTTTGTTGATGGAACGGTTTATAGCTGTCCAGAACAATTTGGTCAAATTTTTTCGATTCTCGGGCTGCATAACAATTTATACAGGGTGTCCCGACTTATATGGCCGCATAAAAACAAAAAAGTAAAATCTAAAATTCCTTGTCCAAAAATCAGTTGAAGTTTTAGTTTTTGAGTTATAAAATATTTGAGCTGGTTCAATCAGGAGCGCCGTATAACAGGCGTGTGTGCGTGAGCGGGACTCCAACGTCGTGCTCTTCCGTCGCTAACCCCACCTCTGCGCTCGCTTCGATAACACTGCGTTGAAATCACGTTTACGCACACACGGCTGTTTACACGGCCCTTCTGATTGGTCCAGCTTGAATATTTTATAACTCAAAAACTAAAACTTCAACTGATTTTTGGAAACGGAATTTTTATTTATTTATTTTTAATTGTATACGGCTATATCAGTCCGGAAACTTGAGTCTGGGACACCCTGTATATGGTTTTGGCTACCTTCCTACTTCTCGACAAAAAAAAAGTACTCCTACGCTACTGCATTTGATCATTTAGCTTCAGAATGTAAAAAAATTACTTTGCCTACCTTTAATCCAGAAATAATTTACGTAGACTTAGCAATTCGCATTCATTTAGCTATTCGTTTAGTGTTTTACAATTCTAGTGCTACAGGGGGTTGTAGATTTCATTTAGGTCAAAGTTGGCGGAGAAAAATTCAAGAGCTCGGATTAAGTAATGAATATAAAGACGAAAAATCAGTAATAGGTTTAGTTTTGAAAAACTGTTTTGGTCTTGCATTTTTAAATCTGTCTGATGTAGTTAAATGTTTTAATGAAGACCTCAAAGCCATCCAACCATTAGGAGCGGTTCAATTTTTCCACCTGAAGTCTGGGCTAAATTTTCTCCAACAATAACGCGAACAACAAATAGTTATGAGACTTATCATTCGAAATTAATTGCTATGTTTAGAAGTCTTAACCCAAACATTTATAAATTGGTCGAAGCTTTGCTAGAAGTTCAAGCGGGTGCTCGATACTGTATTTACCTCGTGCTACGCGCTCTGTCTTTGTATTTCCCCTACATTTGTGCACAGACCTTTAAAAATTAAAGGTCAAAGTATTGACAACTGTAATTTGGTAATTGTGGATTCTCTTTTTTTAAAGCTCCTTCGGCTTTAACGAATACATTCTCATCACGTAGCTCGTGCTTCGCACTCAATTTTGTCCAAACTGCGAAATTTTCTACATTATATGTTCAACATTATTATATCAAATGTACACTACATTTATTTCTGTACGTCGGCCTGTGATTGCTTATTTAGTTATTGTAAAATATAGTACGAATTGTATTTATCATGATTAATTTGATATTTGTTTCATATTTTGCATCAAATGTTATTCCCGGCTACCCTAAAATTTATCATTTCAATAAATTTATATTATTACAATTTATAATATACATTGATAATAAAAAACAGGCGTATTTTTCTTGTCTTGTTTTTATAATTGAAAAAAAGTGCGCATCCTATAAAAACACAATTTTGTTTTTCCATGAATTGTAATTTATGTTCAATGTTATTTTTTACCATTTGAACCGAAAATATGCATTCTAGCGTAAAGTGGTTTGAAGAAAATTTGTGAATGTAATTCAGGCAAAAAATTTGTCTTAGAGAAAAGGTTATTGTAGCGTGTATCGTTTTTCCAAAAAGTTAATTTTTTTTATTTCAAATGCATTTTTATAACAAAAATTTATAACAAATTTGTAGATCTTTTTTGGTTGAACAACTTCTGTCTATTCATCTTTTTTCCAACTTTGCATCGTCTTTCCGCAATTTTTTTATTGTTAATGTTGTTTACCACGATTGAAACGAAAACTACGCGTCCCATCGAAAAGTGATTAATAACAAATTTGTAGATCTTTTTCGAGTGCACAATTTTTGTCGACTTATCTTTTTTCGTATCTTGTATATTTTTACCGCAAAATGATTCTAGACTTGACGAGTGTGCTTCGTCTGTCCGCACTAAGAGAGAAAGGATTGAGAACTACCATTTTAAAAGAGATTTCAAATAATAAAACAAAACCAAGCATGAGAGGACGAACGAGAGGAGGCAGGATGTTTCCAGGTAGGTCCGCTGTAATTTCTTTGTCGCAAATGTGATTTCGTCTTCGCGTTTCTCTTATTGATGAAATTTTAATGTTAGAAGTAGGTTTCATAAATAGATTAGAGTTTGTTATAAGAATAAGAGTTATTGACAATACATATTTCCCAAAAATTTGTCAACACGCCAGTATCAAGTATAAGTAGAGACATAGAAAATGCTGCCAGTTCTAAGCCTGGCAAATGTGTGAAAGAAAATTTCGGGGGGGGGGGGAAGGGGACGAAGGGAATGAAGGAAGTCTCAAGTGGAGAGGGAAAGAAGGCTCGGGCGGGAAAGGTACCTAGCACTGATCCAAACCCTCAACTTGAAAAATGCCCCCTGTGAATTTTAACCGTGTACCGCGACTCAAGTGCAGCGGCGGTCCACGTTCAACATCCACAGGAGGCATTTTTCGAGTTGCGGGCTCGATCAGTGCCAGGGACCTTTCCATTCCTTCGTCCCCGTTTTCCCCTGAAATTTCCTTCTACACATCTTCCAGGGGAAGAGCGCTGGGGACGCAACTTCTCCAACCTAAAGTGACCGCGGTTTGCGAATGAAGGGTTTTCTGACCGTGGACCGCAACTCGAGTGCAGCCTTTACGGACATTGATACGCCGCCAAATATGGTAGGCTCTCTATCCCTAGAACCCTTGAGCACAATATTAAAATCGATAGCAACAAGTAAATGGTTTGATTGGTCCAAAACCTATCAGAAAATGTACGACCATTTCAGAGCGCTAGGTCGCACAATTCAAGGGACGCCACCAATTTTTTGCATCTTTTATTAACTATAACTATTCAGGGTGCCTACACGAGCATTGAAATAACCATTTATAAAAAATGCTTGTTGAAGTTGTCTGAGGAGAACAAAACATTTTGGAGTGCATAAATACAGTAGTCCGAGTTTGCTGATGGGGGAAAATATATATTACCTATATGGGGCGTTATTTCTCAAGTGTACCCACTCAAAAAGTCAAAGTTGTCCGATCTAAGTTAAATTTAGGCAAAGTGTTGTGCTATTAGATAGTAGTTTATGAAAAATAAATTTTATCATTCGGATAAGTATTGACCGAGGGGGAGGGGGTGAAAGTATTGGGTTTTTCATGGATATCGTCTATTTCGGCGATTTCGATTAAGTTTTTCACGCCCTTCCGATTGGTGCTACGAATTTGTTCAAGAAATAAATATTTGACCTTCAAAAATGAAGGAAAAAAATAAATTTGACTTTTTTTCGAAATAAGACAGGTTTTTTTTTTTAAATTTTTTTTTGTCTTAACAGAAAGCTTAGGCTTTTTCCTATAAGACTATGTAGATTAGAAAGTGAGATTCAAATTTTTAATTTATGAAAATAAGCGATGAGTACTCCCGTACGCGCATGACACTGGCGCTAGAGTCCCGCGGCGCACCGTGGTGTCTTCATGGTACCGTTTTTACGAAAAGTAATAATATATTCTAGTATATTAATATATGCTAGAATTAAATCTTGGAGATTTTTCTATGCTGATGTCTAGTCTTCTATCTGCCATTCTTTCAGACTTTCGTTTTTTTAGTGACAGTTGTTTTCACTTTGTGTTCTACTTTTCGCTTGTTCTCTTTTGGGAAGTAGTCGTATTCCGTGGCTAAGGAATATTTCTTCAATTGAAGTCTCCCATCTTCAGCAGGTATAAATTTATTGTATCGCAAAGTCCCTTTGATTGTCACTGCAGCACCAAGTCTGCTTTTCAGATCTTCAGGAGTGGCTTCGTGATCTTCGTTGCTACTAAAAATGATTTCAGTTTCCTTGCAGTACTTCTTTGCCAACTGAAATAAGGATGAAGCTTCTAGGATGCGATCTTCAGCGGAACATTGAAGGCTAAACCTTGTTGCACTTCGTTTAACATTCGCCCCTATGCCATCACATGCTCATTGCTAATATCCTAGCTCACAAGGCCGATTTCGGAATTCTAGCTGAATGGTATTACCATCCTACCGCTCATGATAAGGGAGCATGTGATGGCATAGGGACGAATGTTAAACGAAATGCAGCAAGGTTTAGCCTACAATGTTCCACTAAAGATCGCATCCTAGATGCTTCATCCTTATTTCAGTGGACAAAGAAGTACTGCCAGGAAACTAAAAAAATTATCAATAGCAAGGATGATCACGAAGCCACTGCTGCAGATCAACTGTCACTAAAATAACGAACGGCATTGTTGGATGAGGATGATGCTCAAACGCAACAACAACTCGCAGATCATTTGGCCTCATTTGACTTGGTTCCGTCCGATCACTAATTATGTGCATCGATAGGACACGCACTTGCTAAACAGCGCTTCACTACTTACGAAAATGTACGAAAATGGCTCGATGACTAGGTTGCATCAAAAGAGCAACAGTTTTTTTGACGTGGCATCAAAAATTGGTCAGACAGTTTGGGAAAAATGTATAGCTAGCGATGGGCAATACTTTGAACAAAATATGTGTTATCATCTTCATACAATAAACGTGCATTTTCTATACAAAAATCCCGTTTTCATATTTACATACCATTAAGCTTTTTAATATTTGAAATCGATTATTTTCTCTAGGCTTATTCTTCTTAAATTATCTAAGGTGTAGATGAAATTGTTAACTCGCAGATGTTTGCCACTTATAAGATTTTTCATCCCTGTGTTTTTTAGTTTAGCTGCTTCTTGGTTCAGAGCTTTGCAGATTTTAACAGAGTGAGGGTCCAATTCATGCTCGATGAAAATATTTGTTCCTCTAAGTTTCGAACGATTTTAAAGGATAGCGTGCTTCATCAAGCCTGAACAGAGTGAAAGACAAACTGGTCCTATATCGACAGAGTTAAATTTGCCAAGGCGACGAATTCCATTAATCGATTGCCGATTGAGAGTTATACCTATTTTATTTCCGAGTAGATTTTGCACGTTTTCGTCCAGCGCAAGTGGCGCTTTCGTTGGCTCCATCATACGTGCCAAAAAGTATCAGATTGTTTCTTTTTATAAGCCTATCTAGCTGTTGAGCCTGCTTCGCGATCTGCATCTTGAGCTCGGCATTCGCGGTCGCTATACAGTAGAAGTCCGATAAGTTTCTCATTTCGGGGCTGTAGGGGCGGAAAATTCCAGGAATTGAAGACTTAACGAATGCCCCTTCCAGTAGAGGTAATTCATGCGCGCATGTGCACGCATCTTGGCGCTAAAGTTTAAATCGACTAAGTGATAAGCGCTTCGTGATTCCAGGAACTTTATGTTTCTTAGGTTACAATTGTATATACATACAATTATTTTGGAAATAGCTTATTATATTAAATTATTTCCTGTTTGCCAAGGGGCCATTCACGAAATACGTGATAAATTTTTCAGGAACTTTAAACCCCCAGTACCCTCCCCCCCGCGTGATGCTTTTATCATTGCACTTAACATGGAGAATGATATTTTGAAAGACCCCTCAACGTATCACGTATTATGTGAATGATCCCCAATGCGTTTAGAAAACCTTACAAATAAAATTTTAATCCTTTAATTAAACGAAAAGACTTGTAGGATTTATAATTCAATTGGTAGACTTTCTTTTTTAGAATTGATACCACCACATAAAAAATATTCTTATTATGTTTTAAGTCGACTTTATTCTTTTCGATATACACGAAGAGGTATTTATCTATTGTTAAATAAAATCATTGTAGCTATTCTTATCAAGGATAATACACGTTTGTGATTTCTCGCTTACGCTAGGCCTTTTACATTATAATTATAAACATCTTGCGACTTGCAGCTAATATTTCTATATTTTAACAATAAAGTTTCACAAATTACTAAATATCTATCTAATAATACTTTTAAGTTACTTAATAGAATTTTGTACTTTTTCCTTTGAGCTTAAGTTTTACATCTTCTAAGGAGACAAGGGATACCTAATCCAGATTTTGTATCGAAACATGAATACTGCTTACAAATTAAAGAATAGGAAATGAAATTAAAAAATGCATGGCTGTTAGCTAAGTTTTGTAAGTTTCAAATATGTAATCGCACATTACATATTTTGTATATCTTGTACATACTTTGAATCACAGATTAACTCCTTGTACTTATTTTAAATTATTATTTATTCATGAACCATGTTCGGATTCATAAATTACGTCTCCTGAAATTACAGATTTTTTAATATATCCTTAGCTCTTTGGAAAGCAACTAATTCTGGTCTTCTCATTCCACCATTTTGTTGAAAATATGATATCAATGTGGTCGCCGCAGAAATTGCGTCTTCCTGTTTGATGATGGGTGGCATATTTTCTTGGTTGGTAGTGTTAGTCTTTTCATCTGCAAGCAGATTTAATTATTAAAAAGAGGAAAAAGGAAAACCTACAATAGTAAGTGTACCTTTCTACAGACCACGATTTTGAATAAATCATTCATATATCACTGAGGGTTCGCATCCAGGTTGTCGACCAGTCAGATGTCCCATAAACTAACAATGTGACCAGAAAAAAATGCTATGTGAAATATTAATTACACGATTAGTTCAAAATCCATGTTCCGTAAAAAGGCACCCTAAATAGTATATTAACAAAGAATCCCGCCCCATTGGAATTAAAAAAAGATTTCAGTGGATTTTTTTACAAAAGTTGTCCATGAAAATATAAGACATTTCCCATAAAGGACTTGTACCGAGTATGACTAATTTTTTTAGTGCGGGGTCCTTTAATTTTTTTTCAAAGTTTATCAGTTTAAAATTTGTGTGAAGAAGAGTATTTTGTTAGTGATAATTAAAACGTAAAGGAAAATATTTTTCACCAGCGTCTTCTTCTTCTTTCGATTTGTAAACCATGTCAATTATTTGGACGTTTGTTGGCATTTCGCTGAATATTTTGTCATCTTCATCGATCCATTTTGTTACAGCGCCCTCAGAAACATTTTCGTAGTCCTTTATTCTATTTAAAACGACCAAGACGTCTTTGTCGCAAAGCATTTTTTCTTTGGGAGGTGCCGCCTCTTGCTTCTCAGAGATTACCGCAGAAGTCAGCAAAGGTTTCCAACATTTGAAGATAGTATCACTCTTTACTTCATTCCATGCGTCGCTAATCCAGTCGATGACGTTCTTGATATTTAATGATTTGAGGAAAATAATTACGTTAATTCCCTTTTCTTGGCTATCCAAAGCAGCTGACAACAAGTTGAATCTGTAAAGCCTTTTTATGGTGGCTATAATGCCTTGATCCATAGGTTGAATCAAACTAGTTGTATTTGCAGGGAAGAACTCAACTTGAATTTCCCCTACTTTCAAATTCTCGCTGCTAGGATGACACGGCGCATTGTCGAGAAGGAGCAAAGCTCTACGTGATAGATTTTGTTCATCTAAGAAGGCTGTTACAACTGGTACGAATTCATCCTTAAACCACGTCTTAAAAATTTCAGAACTCATCCATGCACTTTTTTGATTCGTGTAATAAACTGGAAGGATGTCCTTAGAGACATTTTTTAGAGCTCGGGGGTTCTTAGACTTGCCAATTAATATCAACGGCAGTCTACATGAGCCATCTACGTTACTGCACACACCAACTGTAAACCGGTCTTTACTGCCTTTGAAACCAGGAGCTTGTCGCTCTTCAGATTCTGCTAGTGTTATTGCAGGAAGCATCTTGAAAAAGATTCCAAATTCATCGAAATTGAAAATCTGCTTAAGAGTGAGAATTTTTTCTTCCATTATTTGCGGAAATTTGAGCTTAAAATTTTCGGCTGCTGCAAAATCTGCAGACATCTTTTCACCTGTGATTTGTATTTGACGAATACCATGGCGAATCTTCCAGTTCCTAAGCCAACCATCACTAGCAGAGAATTTTTCATCAATGTTCATATCATCGTATAATTTCAGAGCCTTTGCTGTATAAAAGAAAAGGAAATAAATATTAATCACGTACACACATAATGAAATAAAAATTAAACAATTGCCGTAGGCATTTGGAGGTTTTAGACATTCAGCCGACTGCCGGCGTTTAGAAGAATTTGGCACGAAACCTATACCTGGCGTCCAAGTGCCTCGTTTATTTAGGCATTTAGGAAAATACTCAGCTATTCTTCTAAAGGCCTGACACGTTCTAGGCATTAACAAAGAACCAATCATAGAGTATTAAAACAAATTTTAGTTTTCAATTCGGTCACGAAAAAAATGGATGGCTAGATTTACCACTTAATATACATCATTTGAACTCTGAACTAATTTTTGTGGAATTTTGTCAATATTACAACGTGAAATACAACAATTAAAAATTAAATAAACAATTTTCTTTCATTTTCAATTTTCTTCTATTTTTAATTGTTGGAAATACAATTTTTTCGCCGAAAAACACTAAAATAATTCAAATTTGTTGAAAGTCACCAATTCTTGTTCAAATCATAATGCTTTTTGTTTTAAAATACCAATTTTTGATTAAACACGCCAATGTAACTCAAAATTGAAAAAAATATGAATCTTAGTTGAAGTCTAATTTTCATTAAAATTTAAAATATAAATTCCTGACGAACAACACTAACATAAACCAAATTTGTTCAAAGATTCAAATTCTTGTCCAATTTTCGCTAAAAATGCTAATAAAACAAAAAAATTTTGTTTCGGGAATCTTTTTTATCGGTGTAGATAACTGATGATGATTTTTGTTTAAAAATGCTACTTTCCGTATTATTTGTAGATTTAATTCTTGAGACTTCAAATTTAAGGTATTTAAACCAACTTCAAGTAATAAAAAGCCAATTAGGTTTTCAGCAACAATGATAGCGATATTTTTGATATATTTTGTTACACCACTTTTTTAGGTAGATAATTATTTAATTCTTTACATTTTTCTTTATTACTGGTTCATGTTAGTAATATAATTAAAATAGAGCACATTAAAAAATTAAAAATAAATGTATGTATATGTCATAAAATCATTATTCTTATTATTCTGTAAAGGTATATTTCATCAATTAGATGAACATGAAAAATAAATCTAAAAAAATGTTAAATAGCCATTTAATATGTTTTAATACTCTACGGTCGGTTTCTCGTAATTGCCTAAAACGTGTCAGGCCTTCAGAGAAATGGCTAAGTATTTTTCTGAATGACTAAATAAACCAGGCACTTTGACGCCAGGCATAGGTATCGTCCCAAATTCTCCTGAAGGCCGACAGTCGCCTAAATGCCTAAAACCTCCAAATACCTACGACATATATATGAATTATTATTATTATCATAATTAATTACATATTTCTATATAGGAAATTGATTGGTGTTCATACTCAGAATTTAAAGCAAGAAAATTGCTTATTTAATTAATTTTATTTCTTCCCGAACTTTTCTACAGATCGGTTTTTACCAAATTTAAATTTAATTAAACATGCTAGAATAACAGCTCATATTTTTCGTGAAGATTGCCAACGACTTCACAATATATAATTTTTTTTCAAAGTAAATTAGCTGACAATTATAGCTATTTCCTTATAAAAATTTTCTACAAATAGTATTTAAAAATGTTCTGCTATTGCAAAATTTAAATTTAAAAATTGAAGACAGATATTTTTAGAGAACCTTCTATCTGTCCTTTCTTCCTTATATGTATATATGCAAAATAAAAATTAATTTAAACAGGAAGATATTACATAGTTGTAGAGAAAACTCTATTATTTAAAAATTACATCACGATTTCTTACAAGTAACAAAAACTTTCTAATTAAAAAGTAATATATTCTTCTTAAATATACATGAAGCTGCTGTAATTATCAAACGTTTAAAAAAATCGAATATTGTGAACAATTGAATAGAAAAAATTTACCAATTAAAAAAGTAATTTTAGTACTAGTATAGAATATTGTTATTAATACTGATAAAAATGTGTAAATAGCAAAGCTGTGTTATTACAAGATTTTTTTACTAAAACAGCTCTGTATACAGTTTGAGGTTATGTATGCAAGATTTAGATTTTTTGATACGATGTAAGTGCAAGCAAAACTATTTAGGTACATTATCTGATTCCGATTGAAAACTTAAAAACATAGTTGTAGATTATTCATATACAGTATTGTTTACGTACCTTTTATAATCGGGCCACTTAAAGGCAATCCTCGCAATCTCATTTCATGAAACCAAACGTATAAAGCATTTTGTAAATACTCAAAATGTAATTTTCGGTAACGCTTGGTTTGCAATTTTCCACCATCATTTTTTAATCTCTCTAATGAGTCTCGATTTTCCGACCAAACTTTAATTGTTTTCTCCGTCACGTTACACTCAGCAGCCAGTTTTGTTAAAGATTCTCCTACTTTTAATCTATTTAGTATGGTTAGTTTTTCAGAAGCAGATAAATTAACACATTTCCTTTTCGTGGGAATGTTCGATTGTTGTTCACGTTTTTTATTTTTTTGCATTTTTGGTACAAATCCGTAACTAACTTAACCTACAAGTTCAGGTAGGTAGCAAACCGCATACCACAAGAAATACAATAAACAAGCAACCTGCGCGCGCATGCGCAGAATGTGATCACTTGTGCCTAGTGGGGGCATCCAGTTAGGTTGGGTAAACGTATATGACATGACGTCATAAGGAGAATGGAAACTTATCGGACGGAAACTTATCGGACTTCTACTGTATTAAGGTGCGGGTGCGAAAGATTTATTACCTGAGCATACGAGCAGGCTTCAAAAGTACAACAAACCTAAAAGTACTTTACACGTGAATAATGTCTGTTCCAGATGAATATCCGCCCCAATTTTAGACTTACAACAGTAAAAATAACAGTAACGTCACGGCAGCACTGCACTGGGAAAATTTTTTAGCGCAAGTCAGACACTTTAAACTCTCGGCATTAATCGGAGCAACAACAAACACGTCCTTACAGCTCGGCTTCTCAAACGAGACTCAACAAATATTACTCTTAACATTCGTTAATTTTATTTGCTACTTGTCATTTTTTGGGGGATTTTGCGGTCAAAATTCAGGGGAATTTACAATGTGTTTGTAAAATTCATTAATTTATTCCATTTTCTCGAAACGCAGAAAGCAAGCCGCCTCAGGAACCATAATACACTGTCTTTGTAATGTAAATACCAGTTTCACCCAACTCTCGGATTCTGTCCCCCCGGTCTCGGCTTTCCTAGAACTGCTGGTCCACACGAGTATATTGCTCAATATTGCATTCCAATTGACAAAAGGTTAGGCGGCCCTAACTGTTTATGTTTGTATCGCCCGACGTGCGAATTTTTTGCCTTATTTGAAAAACAATTAAACTTTCTAAATAAAACCGCGACTAAAACTTTTTCCGTTTTGCTAACTATTTCGTCACTCACATTATTATTATCTGGTTATTAAACTGCTGATATGGCTAAACATAAACATTTGGCATAAACATTTGTGTACTTATGAAAATAAAAGTGTGCTGATGACAAATATAAAATTGGAATCTATTCACTATTCGGTAAGAAAATTAATTGAGGTTCTCAAGATGGAATAAGATTAAAAATACATTTCTCTAAAAAAGAGTCCTTTTTTATTTCAGGCTATATTTTTCTTTATATGTGACGTGCGCAGAAGAAAGGGCTTACTCTGAAAAGTGAGATTTTTCAGGGCGAGCGATCGAAGTCGACCCGATACACGCGACTTTTAGGAAAGAGCGAAGACTCACGAAATCTTCCCTCTCCACTTACCACTCCATTCTCCGCATATAGCGGCGCCGCGCACGGACGCGGTATAGATGAAATGTGGAGGTGTAGTGGTGAGTGGTGGGAGGTGTTTCACGGGATCTCGAGCTCTTGAAAGCCCGATTTCTGGGGTGCCTGTCAACTCAATTATAAGCAATAATAACGCTCGGAAATTTTTTTCTATGGTTCCATTAAAAAGAGTAACTCAAAAACTATCGAAAGGTGTGAAAACTTCGATTTCGATTTTTTTAGAGTAAACCCCTTTTCTTCGGCGCACGTCACATATAATGAATCATCTCATCTACAGAAAACACTCATCTTCGGAAAACACTTGAAATACCTTAAAATAATTATTATATTCTGTAATGATCAAAACCCTACCAAATTTGTTAAAATTTTTTACAAAAAGTTTAAAAAATACTTCACACTGCCAGGGGATGAACAATTTCATTGTAAATTTGTCTTTTTAGTTGAAAATGCAACTATTAAATTCTCCATTGAAAATTCATCTTTTTTGTTTGAAAATTCAATTAATTGGTTGAAAATTACACTATTTTGCAAAAACTTAATTTTCATCATAATTTCATCGAAAGATCAATTTGCAATGCCTGTATGTAGAGCGAAGCGAAAATGGCCAAATGCAGCCGAGTTTTATTTTCATCCCGCGGGAGGAAAAGTGATGACGTAGCGTGATAAAAAGAAATACAGTTCCTACGAGAAAGTGATGACGTAGTCGGATGAAAAGAAATACAGTCCTACGAGTTATCATTAACTATGTTATTTGATTTCGCCCCACTGTGTCTGTCGTTGCTCGTGGATATTGAGCTGAGGCTACGCGACTGCACTAAAACCTTAATATTCCTATAAAGTATACGCTGTAGCTGAAAAATAATGAAAATTCTGTTAGCAGTTAGGGCAATATGGAGATTTCAAAAAACTCGCGCCTGAAAACTTAAAATCATGTAACTCTCTGAATTTTGAATATTCGAAGAAAAAAATTTGAATGGCCTTGTGGGGATTAGCAAAAGAAAAAACAAAAAAAGCCTGGATAACCATAATAAATTTGCATTTAAATCTTTTTATTTAGTTTCGAACCGACAACGGATTACAAAGAATATTATATTTTAGTTTATCTTGTTTCCATTGAATTAATGATACACATACTGTAGAGTATCTTCATTGGAAGCAACTTCTTTGAACCAATGTGAAGAGATTGGGTAACGTCTGCCTAGAGGACATTCCTTCATTTCCATTAAGGTCATATCTTCGACTACACCGCTTATCATGTTTATTTTTATTCTCGAATGATATCCATCTGCCTTATATATTCCAAGAAGAATCCCACTATACTCCAGTATTGCAAAAACATCACCATTGGATGTCGATAAAACAATATGTTCTCGGGTTGGCACGGGCACATATCTATTCCCTTCTGCTCGCAATTTAATTCGTAAACCGGCAGGAATAACATATTTTCGAAATTCGAATTGCCGGTTTGGATTTTTCTGGGGAATAAGTCGAATATATCCCAGTTTTGCAAGTGCATATCCAAGTACTTCATGAGGGTAAGGCCTGTCCGGAGAAGACCTAGACTGTCTGGCCGGAGAAGAAGAACTAGGATTACGTTCGTCATTGGGATTCTGTTCACACTGTAGTGAATCGTAATTTGCAGAAGCTTTAATAAAACTTTTTGTAAAGATTGCTTGACCTCTGCCTACTGGACAATCCCTTTGTTCATCTGGAGTCAAATTATAAACAGCACCGCTCATCATATTTACTTTTATTCGCAAATGATGTCTACCTGTCCCATACATTCCACGAAGAATCCCACTAGAATCCAATATTGCAAAAATGTCATCATTGGATGTTGATAATACAATATATTCTCGGGTTGGCACGGTCTCATATCTATTCCGTTCTACTAAAAATTTAATTGGCATACCGGCAGGAATAACGTATCTTCGAAATTCGAATTGCTGGTTCCGGTTTGTGTGAGGAATAAGCCGAACATAGCCAAGTTCTTCTATTGTACATCCAAGTACTCGATCCAAAGAAGGCCTGCCCGGAGGCGAAATGGAACTGGCATGAAGAGAAGGCTCTTGAGGAGATGTCCGGCCAGGTAAATGTTGGCTGGCGAAAGAAGAACTAGGATTCCGTTCCAACTGTAGTGAATCGTAATTTGCAGAAGCTTTAATAAAACTTTTCGAGAAGATTGCTTGACTTTTGCCGACTGGACAATCCCTTTTCTCATCCGAAGTCAAATTATCAACTGCGCCGCTTATCATATTTATTTTTATTCGCGACTTATTTTTATCTGTCCTATAAATTCCACGAAGAATACCTCTACGATCCAATATTGCAAAAATGTCATCATTGGATGTTGATAATACAATATATTCTCGGGTTGGCACGGGCACATATCTATTTCGTTCTGCTAGAAGTTGAATTGGCATACCGGCAGGAATAACGTATCTTCGAAATTCAAATTGCTGGTTGCCATTTGTGTGAGGAATAAGCCGAAAATATCCAAGTTGTTCTATTGTACATCCAAGTGCTCGATCTGAAGAAAGCCTGCCGAGAGGAGAAATGGATCTGGCACGAAGTGGAGGCTCCTGAGGAGATGTCCGGTCCGGTGCATGTTGTCTGGCAGAAGAAGAACCACGATTATGTTCGCCATTAGGACTCCTGCTAGCAGGAGACCTGGACCTGCCACAAAAAGGATTCTCCTCTGAAGAAATCCAGTCAGGCAAATGTTGTTGTCGAGCAGCAGAAGAAGAAGAAGAAGAAGAAGAAGAAGAAGGGCCAAGATTAGGTTTAATATTTGGTTTCTCGTCGGGCTGTGAACTGCATTCTGTAAGAAGAAATAGAAGATTTTTTTTTTGTTCAGCACATTTATGTCTAATATCTTCAGCTGAACTCAACGTTTCTCTGCAGCAAGCTTCTCGCTGATGATTCAATAAAAATTATGAGAAATAATTTTTAATTATAAGTACTCCCCACCGTATATTTTTCTTGTTGAATAAACATATATATATTTTTTTTTGTAGAATACGAGAGCCCAAAGAATATATCTGCATAATTTGGTGCCGACTGATAAAAAACTATGGATTTGGATAAGCATCATACGTTTTAGGCTACTTGATTTTATATATTAGCTAATAATATATTATATAATAATACATATATACATATACAATTATCACCTTCTACATTAACATCATTGTAAATAATTTAATTGCAATTTTTAAATCAATTTTTAAGGAAATCCATCATTTTTCCTTTCTTGTTTTATATTTTTTGAAATTGTTAAAAATTCGACTTTTTGGTAGAAAATGTTATTGTGGGTTTAAAATTTGACTATTTGATTAGTAATTCAGGAATTATTATTGATAAAAAGTAATTAATTTTATGTAAAAATTAAACTATTTTCATGAAGATTCATCTTCTTTGCTTGAAAATTCAACTATTCCAAGAAAAAATTAGTTATTTTGTTGAAAATTCCCAATGGGGAAAGAGGGACATTATTGATGAGTGTATCTTTTTAGTGCAAGTCGTAGGAATAGACCTTAAGTGCCACTTTTCGAGTTTGTCGGTATGTAATGGCAATGTATATATATGACGTCATAAGTTTTGATGGCATAGACTGTAAAAACAATAAGGCTGAGAAAAATTAATCTTAAGTGGTACTTAAATGAGACCAGTGGTGGGAACCCAGAATCGTTTCTTTCGACTCTGAAAATAACAGCATGAAGTTATTCCATTCGAAAATACACGGAGAAAAAAATATGCCTATAATAGTAAGAGCACTAGTCATGCTTTTGTCGTAGGCTTCATTCTTGCTATCTTGGTACAAAATTCATTCATTTTAAGCAGGAATCCCTTTATCCTAAAAAAGTACAAAGCTTCATGCTTTTAAAGCCGTTATCCCTTGCGAAAATAGCTCGAACTTCGCCTTGCTACGGTTGTAAGAAAACTCATCCTATTAGAGTATGAGTACTCTTACAAACGGGATATTAGGTCACGCGCAAGCGCCGGTAGGCGTGGCCTAATATCTCTTTTGTAAGAGTACTCATACTCTAATAGGATGAGTTTTCTTACAACCGTAGCAAGGCGAAGTTCGAGCTATTTTCGCAAGGCACAACTGCTCTAAGGGCATGTGACTCCAGCAATAACGGCATGCGCTTGATTCTTTTATGATATAGGACATTTAATGCTAAAAATGTCTAACCTGATGCCAATATTGGTAGAAATTCATACCAATTTCGCACATGAAGTTCCATGCTGTAATATTAAGAGCTCAGCCTACTATAACAGTGTGGTTTTTTTCTCCGTGTAGGACGCAGAAAAAATGAAACCGTAAAAAAAGAAATGTCTAGTTTTTAACCCGAATTCGCCCACGGGGTCATATATGGTACGGCGAGCAGGGGTTTATGAAAAACGACTTGTCCTGTTCTTTCACATTTAAATCTCGCGCAAAACCGTTGTATGCTATTCAGGGAGGTTACCCAAATAATTTTAGGCTGCTGTTTAGTGCAAGTTGGCAACCTTGAGCTGCGGAGGGTATTCCCCGTTCCAGATTTTGTTTGAAGAAAAAAAAATTTTTTGGCTGATTCGGGTTAAAGTGTAAATATACAAATGGCTATTATATATGTATGAGCTGGTAAGGAAGTCTTTAGGCTCGCTCCACAGGCCTGATAAATAGCTGTATTCATGCATGTATTATATGAAATATAATAAGAATTAAAAAATGATTATATTATTATATTCACCAATAGAATTAACGATGACCGCCAAAGTGCAAACAAAAGTACAGACCAACCGCATTTTCGCAAAGTAGAGAAAAAACTGATTAATGCTTCAGTGAATAATTTGGTTAACAACTGTATCTCAGAAATATTCCATTGCATCATCAGAGTACAAATATGTACATAAGTAGCCGTTATCTCACACATTTGTGAAATAACGACTTCATTAGTGTAAAGATTGTGCCTTGCAGATAATGATATCATTTGACATTTTTTATTACGATCATTTAATTAAGACATTCTGATCTCGAATTGAAGGTAAAAGCTTTTATGTAAAAATTGAGTCAACACGACAACTTTCGAAGAAATTATCAGATTGAATAATCCGACTGAATATCTGAATAAATTTTCATTTGTATAGACATAGTATTTCCATAAAAATGTATGTAACTACTTCGTTTTTGGAGGTGAATTGAAATGCATTTATATAGCATGCAGGTATATATTTGATTTTTTTTATTCCTAGCGGAATCAATCTATATGGTTCCTATAAACGGAAAATATATGGATGAAAAAGAAGGAACGGAAGGGAGGAGAAGAAGAAGTATGTGAGTGGAATTAGGAGATGTGAAAGATGGAGAAGTGAGGGAAGGAATGGGATTGGAATAGTGGGATGTGAGGGGTTGGGAAGTAAGAGAAGCGAGTGTAATTTTGGGATGGGAGGTGAGGCGAAGTAAAGAAAGGAGAAGTCAGGAAATTGAGGAGGTAGAAAGTATGAGAAGTAAGGGATGTGAAAAATATTAGGGGTTGTGATGTAGAGGAGGGAGAAGTAAGAAAAGTAAAGATGTTATATCATTATATATTTACCAATAAAATCGAAAAGACGGTAAATGCAAGGAAATGTGTACTGAAAGTGATCCTCATTTTTTACTAATCGAGTAGATGAGAGTAAATGTCAGTAGATGATACTGAGTCAGCGAGAAAAGGAATTTTAATTGAACCGTTCACGGAAAGGGTTCGACAGTTCGCCCAAGAACTAAGGATCTTGAATCACACACTAACCAAGTCAAAGCTGCTGACAATTAAGCAGCATATTGTTGACAAAATACGGCTGTTATCTGACGCAAGGAGGATAATACAGAAGAGGGAGAGATGGATCAGGGAGAATCAGCAGTTTCTCGCTGACCCATCGCACCTCTTCAGCGATCTTCCTGTTTCTGTAAAAAAATCCACCCAAGCCCAAGGAGGTAGAGACTTTTTGGAGAGAGGTGTACAAGATCCCGAAAACACTAGAGTTGAAAGAAGATACTGACAATATCGTCCGCTTTAAGGAGTTTTGCTGCAGCCTCATAAGACCACTCATCTCACGGTTGTGAGACGTGGCCAGGGGTGTGATTTACCGCGGTTCGACTGGGGTTTTTTGAAATTTTTTAGATGGCAGTTGCTCTCAGTGGAACCCTGCGGTGGTTGTTTAACTCTTTTTTTCAAATTATACATATATACTAGTGGGCTTTTCGTATTCCGCGTAGCCAATTTTGATTCCCTGACTCTCCCTTTCTGACTTCCTGCCTCACTGCCTCACTCGCACAATGAAGTTTCATAGAGATTTTCTGGCCTATGTCCTCGTACACCTGTATGTTACAGAACAAATAGCGCTACCTGAAAAATTATATCGACATACGCTCATAGTGTAAACTAAGCTTCCAGAAAACAGATCTTTATTTGTCCAGTTCTATCCCTACCAAGGTTTCATTATTGCACAAATTAATATGATGAATGCATATGATATCGTTTATCGATGTTTCTTATAATGAACCAAATATAAATTTTTTATAAACTATTTTAATTTTACATGCACCACGTTGTAATTGTGGGGAAAATATTTAAAAAGTAAAGAAATCTTTAGAATGTAATTACAATTCCCATAATTTTAATTTTTTTCATTGAAAAATAGCTCTGTACTGATTATTTAAAAAAGCGTCCGTAGATAGAACAGCTTTTTATGATTACTTAAAATTCATTCACTGAATATAATTAACAAATATCAAAAGTGTTCATGAATACATTTCAAGTCAAACAGTATAAACACGTTTCATTTTTTTCAACTTACAATGTATATAGTGAAACGGGGTTTTGAGATTTCATGTCACAATATGTTGTATTGCCAACAAAAAAGTTTAATTTTCCACCAACGAACATTTTCTACCAGAAGAGGTAAATTTATATCCCAAAAAGTCCATTTTTCCATAAAATATTTGAATTCTCAACAAAAACTTTAATTTTAACCAATCAGTGTCATTAGCAACCAAATAGTTGAACTTTCAAGCAGAAGAAACGAATATACAGTGCAATACTCATACACTGAGAACAACTTTGCTTTTACTAAGTGATTTACATTTGGCTGAAGTAATTGAAAGTTTTGATCATTCGAAAAACTTTGAATTGCAAAAATGATTTACATCTGCACCGCCACGACGCGTCACGAAAAGCATCCTTCAGAGCGTCAAGACTAATGATTCCTAAGGAAGAAAACAATACGTAATTAGGATTTTGGGGAGGTATGATGAGATAGGTACCATATAATAGATTTAATGCTTTCACGATGATTCTTTATAATAAAATTATGTGTTTCGGGTTTCAATAGTGTGCAAAATTACGAATCTTGACTACCTATCGTGAACATTGCCTGTGATTGGTCAAGAGCCCCACCGGGGGGCTGTCCTGTCTCGATATGATGCTCACCTAGTGTTGATTGCGTGATATGACTTGGCACTCATGTTCCTTTAGGCTTTGGCTTACCGCTCCCCCGATTTCTCAAATATAGACTTTTCCACAAGAGCAAGGTATTTTATATACTTCTGGATCACTGAGAGGTTTCTTTTCATATTTTGGGTTGCTTAGAAGTTTGTTATTCATTTTGTAATTTATTTTTATCTGTTATAGAGACAGCTTTACATGCAAAGGAGTTGATGACTGATTGCTTTTGAGATGGGTGGTGGTGGAAGGAGGCACGTAGGTATCTCTATGTGAGGGTTTTCTGAAAACCTCATGTCCCGATGTGTTATCAGATTTTTTGTAAACTAGTACGTCCAAGAAAGGCAATGGTCCATTTTGTTTAATTGCCATGGTTAACTGGATATGGGGTTGTAATTGATTGATGAATTTGGAAAACTTGTATAGCTCATCTAGTCGATGTCTCCAGATGACAAAATGTTTGTCAAAGTGACGACACCAACATTCTGATTTAAGCTTGGATTGGTTGAAGATTTTAGTTTCTAGATGTTTCATAAAGATTGTATCAGAGATTGGCACGTTTGTAATGAGAGATACTACGTCGAAACTCACTAGAATGTCTTGGGGTTGAATGTGAATCTCTTGTATCTTTTTGATAAAGTCAAAAGAGTTTTGGACGCGTGTGATAGAGTTTCCGGTGAAAGGATACAGTTCTTTGGTAAGGAAGCGTGCTAGGATGTAAGTTGGTGAGTTTAATGAACTGACGTTCGGTGTGAGTGAAATGTTGATTTTGTGGATTTTTGGGAGACGGTGAAGTTTTGGAGAGATGAGATTAGGAGGTATTAATTTAGATGTTGTTTTGCTGTCATGCTTAAAGTCCTTTAGAAGTGTTTTTGTTTTGCTGACTATTGTTTTTCTGGGGTGTTTTTTAAGTTTTTCATATGTATTGTCAGTTAGGAGGTCCATGGTTTTGTTGTTTTAGTCTTCTTTATTCATTAAAACTGTTGTGTTGCCTTTGTCTGCGGGTTTCGTTATGATGTCTTTATTCCGATTGAGTTCCTTAATTATTGCTTTTTCTTGTTTTGTTAAGTTTGAGGAGGGAAGTTGTGCTTCGCGTAAGATGTTGGTCGTTCTACGCCGTACGTCATTCGCTTCTTGGGTGGAAGAATATATATTGTGACGTCTGTATAATGGAATTACATCGCTTACATAATTAGAATAATCAGATTCCTCGTTTTTGCTCGATTAAATAATTAGCATAATTTCTTATTGAGCGAAACTAAAGTAAAAATGCAATCGTTGCGGGATTTGACGTAAACAGAAAAACAGAGAGACTAAACCAATTTCTGATATAATTAATTATTTCTTTTAGCTCACTACATGGGTTGTCTTTGCGAAATACGTAGAGATTAGTCAGAGTCCCAATGTCATCGAGTATATCCCAGAAAGGCAGCTTTAAGAGAAAAGTAAGATACTGAGTGATGGTTTAGGCAGCAAGAAAAGAAAGATGGGATTAAAATAAGTGGAAATCTGATCGATTGCTTACCCAGATTATACTTGTTGTGCCTCGTGCTTGAAAGCCAGAAGAAGTTCCGCTAGTTGTTTGTAGAGTTTCCAGCTAGTTTCCAAAAATTCTTGCAGAGAGGACAAAAGATCCGTAAGGGATTTCTCGGGCGGGTAATTGTTGTAGATGCTTATTCAGATGATTCTCTCCAGGATTTATTCAATTGGCCTGACGTCTTCCGGGGATCCAATTGGGACAGGGATTTTTCGACGATAATTGACAAGTAGTTTCATTGGATGGGGGATAATAGACAAATTTGAATTTCACTTTACAAATTACACATATTCCAATTTTGTGTCCTAACACCGTCGTGATACAATTTTAACTTTCACAAGTATTACGACGACAAAAACAGAACTTTGTACAAGACGAAACGGAGACAAAAAACAGACCGACAGGCGAGAAAATGAAACATATTACAGATCAGACAGAGCCTTCGGCGGGCAATGAAGAAAAATTGACTGAACGGATTACAGATCGGACAGAGCCTTCGGCAGATAACAAAAAACGAACTCCTTGATAATTTCGGTAGGGTTTGTATATGGCACAGATTCCATGCGAATCCTAAAGATCGATAAGGCTAGCAAATTCGGACCCCATTTCTAGCTACATTGATTAGACGACATTTTGGGTTTTCCCATTGTAACATTGTGCAATTAGGGGAGACTGGAAAACTCGTAAATGATAAGGTTTTTAGGGTGCAGCCACATGCGACATGTGATTGATATGAGTGAACTGAAAAGAATTTGGCTAAATCATAACAAAATATCAGGAAAATTTAGTGCTAAGGACCTTTTTCTCAATTCAGAAATCACGATATCCAGTAAAAATTATATTCAGGAAAAAATTAAATGTGTCGAATACGCAAAGTAGTTCTAGGATAGATCGCTATAATACATATATATTTATTATATATATATATATATTTTTTTTTTTCTCTTTTTTTCAACATTGATATATGATTATAGTTTTATACTGAGACATATATGGAAATGTTATATGTAGACATCAATACATGATTATAATTTTTATTTTTATACACAGAAAAAATTGTATTCGTTGACAATAATATATGATTCGTAGTTTTTACTTAAACATATATATCGAAAAGATTATTAATAGACATTAACTATGAATAGATATTAGTACTGATTACATTCGAATTTACGTGACATCGTGGCAGAATATAATTATGCAATTTTGAATCTACTTGTAACAGGAGGTATTTTCAATTATGTTCATAGTTAAAATTTCTCATAGGACGTGTACAGTAGATCGCATGATATCCTCTTTCATAACATCGCTCGCATGCGGTGGTCCATTTATACAATTTCATTTTTTTTAAGTACATTTCTTGCAAATTTTGACAATTATTGTTTTCTGGCAATTGGTCCTCGCTAAATTGATAAGTATCTGACAATAATTTCGAAATTCTTCGGGCAGCGTTATGTTTCAGTGTTTTTTTAGAAACGTTGGCTTTAACAGGTTTTACATATTTTTCGTGAAATTTCTTAATTTGGCACGTCACTATAAATACTTGAGATGTTTTTCTTTTGATTCAAAATAGTTACTTCATAATTGGGTTTGGAAAAATCATATTCTATGCTAATTTTGCTGAGTGTCTGTATTGGACTGACAGATTCGCTTGGGTTTATCCTTGCATTTACTGGTTCCATTTTGATGAAACATGTTTGCAGAAATTTAAATATTTCAAAATAGAATTTAATAATCAGATAAATTAACTACAAGATAAAAATAAATTGTTTTTAATGAGAATTAAAGGAAAATGTATATACATAAGTAGAGTGGTTTATATCAATTTGTGTTAATATGTTATCAAAATTTTTTAGCGATTGGAAACTTGTGTATATGGTATATATTTTTTTTCAAAACAATTAATTTATTTTTTATTTTGAAAATATACGCTTATTTTTAGGAACTGATTTTTATCACAAAATGTACTGATTGTTCTGACTTAATTTTAAACTTATTTTGTACTTGTATTTTTGTACTCGGTGTTCTTTTATTTTTACTAGATATTAACCTCATTAAATGCGGAATTTTAAATTTCGCTTTCATACCATTTACGTTGTATTTTGTTTCATCGTTTATCTTAGACAATTTTGGGATAGTATTGCTATATATCGTTATTCTTTTAGAAAAATCGTGAATAAAACAGATCCTTAAAGGGTTTGAAGACACGTAAGACATAGTAAAATATTTTCTTGATAAGACATTGTGGATTAATAGAAGTAATATGAATCGTTCAGTGATCGTGCGTTGTTTAAGGACGTATTTCATATTGCAATTACATACAAATTTGTGTTAGTTATTAAAGAGAAATGTAAGTTGATTTTTGTATGTAATTGTGATAATATTAGATACAAATTATTTAAAAGCACATCTTCATATTTTTGTATAAAGTGGCCAAGATGACAATTGACGTTATGAATTCGATTATGCTAATAAGTAATGAATCTCTCAACGTGACGACTCATAAGGGCAAAGAAAGATATTGAATATGTATTGTAAGAATAACATTTATTGTCAGTTTAATCAGTATTTTGAGAAAAAGTTACTTTCTGTATGGTTTCAGTAGTTTTATGCACATTGCTAGCATAGAGACTAAAAAAAAAAGGAATTTTAGTGAAGAACTTCTTTATTGTAATATGGAACTATTTCAAAATAACTTGTCACTGTGAAACTTCTAATTTGAAATATTTTGGATTTTTTGACATTTGTTAGTAAATAGTGTTCGTTTGAAAGGAATTGAATTTTTCTTAAAGGCTAAAAATTCGAATATTTCTTTTGAAAATTTTTCTTGTTTAATTCAAAATTCATCTGTTTTAGTAAAAACTTCATCTTCCTTGGATTAAATGGTAGAAATTCAACTTTTATACAGAAAATCTGTCTTTTGGCTTCACGGTTCAACAATTTAGGTGAACATTCTCTTCTTTCTTGACTAAAAACTCTTTATTTATAGAAAATTCGTATTGTTGGTTTTAAAATTCTTTTTACATTCTCATTCTAATGAGAAGGTATTGGTTTTATGTAAAATTTGACATAGTCGGTTTTCATCAAATCTCCACGTTTTGAGACCTCCTGAGTCAGAAAAAACGATTTTTACAAAGGTGTCTGTCTGTCTGTAGTCTGTCTGTCTGTCTGTCTGTCTGTCTGTCTGTCTGTCTGTAGCCACGATAACTTTCGAAAAAATGATCAGATTTGATTGAGCTTTGGCACACTTTTTTATGGCCGAAAAATAGAGAACGAGTTCGTTAACCAGCTATTTTGGATGAAAATCCAAAAAGTGAGCACATTTTGAAAATTTTTGAGACCACTTTTTTGGAAGATTTGAAAATTCTATGTACGGTTATTAGTAGTACGTAAAATTACGAACAAAATATTCTTATGACTTTTCGTGATAAAAAAAAATTACTGGAGTTATAGCATTTTCAAAATTCCAAAAAACAAACGAAAATGAACATTTTAAGCCGAAAAACGCACGATATGAAAAAAAGTCAAGAGGAGAAAAACGTTGATTCCTGAACACCCTATAATATTTTCATGACAACTTTTTGAATTTTTCGAAAAATAAAAAATTCAAATTTTGATCGCACAAAAAATTAATGAAAAATCAAAAAAGCCATTTTGCTGTAAAACTATGCAAGATACCAGAAAAGATCATCTCACCAAAATTGTGCACCTAAAAAAGATCTACAAATTTCTTATCATTCACTTTTTGATATGACGCGTAGTTTTTGTTTTATTCGTAAAAAACAGCATTGAAAATAGAAAAATCAAATTTTCAGACGAATATTACCAGCTACGAAAAAATGACCGAAACAAAATTTGGTCATCCATGGAAGAGGTACAAATTTATTGTGACTCATGTTTCGATAGGATGCGTGGTTTTTGTTTTATTCGTGAAAATAACATTGACAGTAAAAAAAATCAAAGTTTTGAAAAAACAATGCAAGGTAGGAAAACATATAAATGAACAAAAATTGTGCATTCAAAAAAGACTTACACACCCGTAATCAATTTTTGTGGTAAGAATATATTCAAAATGAAAAAATTAACTTTTTTGATAAACGGCACAAGCTAAAATAAAATGTTAACTAATAAAATTTGTCGCCTCAATTATATCATTATTTTTCATTTGAAATCAAATACAAATTTAGTAATTTGTATATGAAGAACATATAACACGAAGCACAAAGTGCGCGCTCAGTGTATTTACCAAATCGCACGCCGTAAGTGCGCTCCAACTTTTTTGTTTCTATCATACGGCTCAAATGATTTTCAAATCAAATATCGAGCGCGAAGCGCGAGTGTCTGGATGAGAATGTGTTCCTTAAGGTCGATAGAACCTTGAGTAAATAAAGTTCCTTTTCAGTCTAAAATAAAAGAAAATTTAACAATCACTTAATATGTAGAGGTTTTGATAATTTTATAATATTTGCAAACAAACTTTTTCTTTTCATCGAAGTCGAACACGAAGTTCAAAAATCTAGAGGAGCCTAGCGTAAAGCGCGATGCAAATACGCCCGAGCGCGTAGCGCGAGGTGAATACATAATCGAGCGCGAAGCGCGAGATCCAACAGTCGCGCGCCCTAGGCGCGCTCAAACTGTTATTCCCAGACGTTAAATCAAGAATATTTACATCACGAAAATTCTTTTCATATCTCATACGTATTGACTGGTATTGCGTTCAACACAACGATCTGATGAGGGAATCGGTCTGATACCGAAACGTCATTTTTGTGTACAATAATTTTAATAAATGGTCTGGAAGAAGTCGATTATATAAGGTTTTTCCTTAAAAATTCTAAACTATCATCCTTTTATATTCAGACTTTGGGACTTTGGGAGACTAAGATTGGTTTCTAATAGAATTTTACTCGTTATTATTTCTTGTCAGACTTATAAGCCACGAAAGCCTACATCCTCTGGAACTATAATAGCGAAGGGAATCCAGTAACCTTGCGTATGATTTCTGTTAATTTCTCAATAACTTATAAATTTTAAAAATTATGTGAAATATGGCAGCCTAACCTCAGAAAAGTCGGTCTCATTCAAAAAGAGGTGAACCAATTCAATATGACTCTGCTTGAAATGGACATTGTAGACATCGCAGAATCGACACTACTCGAGAAACTGACCGATTCACATAGTCAACAAAAAACAATTCAACCACTTCCAATTATGTTTTGTTAAAAAATGAAAAATTTTGTTCCAAAATCCTCCTTTTTGGTTGAAAACCCGACTGTTTGTTGAAACTTGCTCAGCGCGGGTCTTTTGTATCTCACGCTTCGCTCTCGATTTTGTCGAAAACGCTAATTTTACATTATGTTCAACTCTATTTATTATATCAAATATATATTATATTTATTTATGTGCCTCAGTCTGGGGCTGCTTATTCCGAAACTGCAAAATAAAGTACAAACTTTATCTTTGCTGATTACTTTACTATTTGTACTTTATTTTGTATTCATTTTTATTCTCAGGTACCCTAAAAAGTGTATGTATGTATCAACATATTCTCAATGTCTTATTTTTACAATGTAAAACAGTGCACATCTTATGGAAAAAAGACAATTTTGTTATTAAGCATTTTATTGCATCTTGTTGTGTCGTGTTTCTTAACGTAGAATGGTTTTAAAAAACTGTGTATATAGAATGTGGGCAAACAATTTTGCTGAATTTTTCATGTTATTTCTTACGATTGAAACCAAAAACTACGCATCCCAGTAAAAAATAATTCAAAACAAAGTAGCTCTTTTCAGGCTGAACAACTTTTTTTGTTAAATTGAACGTATTTTTAACGGTGGTCGGAGCAGACGTGTCGATTTGCTGCTCTCCGGAGTATTGTATTTTCGAGTGTTTTTCTTGCTCTTTTTCAAATAAAAATTTGCAAGTAGTGACTTTGTATGTTTCTGGTGCGTCTGAGCAAGTTGGTTTTTTTTTTCTAAACTGCTGAGTTCTTGTTGTTTTTGGATTTACCAATAACTGTCATTGAACAATTAGAGCCATGTGTGCGTGTCCAGAGTTTAAAGTGTGGTGTTTTGACCCATCTGGCCTGTGCGAATTTTAATATTTCTAAAAAAAACTTTGATAAACTCAGGAAGGATCAGGCAGATTTCTTCTGCATAAAATGCAAAGGGCAAAGCATCAGCGACATCTCTACGGCAGCCGATGGTAGTTCGTCTGGGAAACCTGCAACTAATATTCGCAACGCAGACGGTACGTCTTCCTCTCACGCTCTTGCCCCCTCGGCAGCAACGGCTACCTCCAACCAGCCTGATCTTGCTGCTATGATCAGAAATGCTGTCTTGGGAGGACAAAAGGATGCGCTTCCGCAGTCTCAGGAGATTCTTTCCAGGGCCTCTGAATTTGAAAATAAGCAGCAAGCGTTCAATGATAATCTTCTAACCTCCATTCAAACTATCAAAGCTGACATTGCTGATAACTCAAATCCAATTTCTGTGCTCGAAGCTGGCTCAGAAATTGAAAAGTAAGATATGACCAAAATTATAAAGGATGCCAATTATTTAAAATTAAAAGTGGCTACTGTTGAGCATGCACTTAACGTAAGCGAGCAGGCGGCCCTTCAAACGACTTTGTAAATTCATAATTTCCCTATGAAACCCAATTCCCTTTACGAGGGAAGATGTGGTCAAAATATACCGAATTATAAAGGCACCTGCGCTCACAAAATCCTCCAACCCGCCCATCATTGTCGCGAAACACGGCAATCAACAACTGCGAAATAAATTCATTGAGAGACTAAGGTCTTTAGAGACTTCTCTACTGAAAACCTCGGGTGTCTGAGCAAAGATAAACACCCTATTCATCTACGTGAGGCCCTGTCACCTTTGAACCGGAAAATCTACGCCATTGCGTTGGGTCTCAGAAGAGAAAAATTAATCAAATATCTTTGGATAGCGGGCTGAAAAATTTTTTGTCGCAGAGTGGATGGATCTCCGCGAATTTACCTGGCTAATTTGCAGACCGTCGAGGGACTTATATAACAACTACTGCTTCCTAGTATCATCCTAAGTATATATGTCGGTAAATATAACATAATTTGACAATTAGACCGACTTCCAACTTATTTACCATACTCAATAATTTTTTTAATTAAAAACTTGAATTTAATAACACAAAGGTTTCTCAATTATTCTAACTGTTCTAATGGAATTTATTATGTTCTACAAAAACATCTATTAAATCAAAGTAATCCTGACTATATTGTGTTTCATTTTTTATCTGAAAGATCTATTATTGTATCGACTGCACCAGATTCTATAAAAAATGCTAATATTGTTTCTCGCTCTATTTCGGGGATTTATCCTTCTACGGTATACTTAAATTTTCGTGCTTCAGTACCACTGAAGATTCTTTTAGATTTATATCTACACTGTCACTTCAGAAACTATTTGACTCTGCTTAACCCTATTTGTAATTACTTAATTTGGGCTCTGTTGGTTATTGATCATGTTATTTCTATTACTAATATCTTTTCCTATGTGCTACCATTCTTTCAGGTAAATTGTAACTTAAAACTAACCATTTTACATTTTCAATGGATATCTTAAATAATTGGCATGTTAACTATATTATGCTTAGAGGAGAGTACCCAAATATGAGATACCAACTCTGTTTGTTGTGATTGCCGGAATTCCATGGACTGTATTTAAAATTAATGTAGGTCATTTTAAAGGGAATTTAATTTGTGATAAGGTGCTGAGATGAAAAATTTTATCAAATTTTTAGTTTTGCTGAAAATCCAAAAAATGTAAAAAAAGTGCTTTTTCCAAACTCGTCAAACTATTCTCATAATATGAGATACCCCAGGAAATCGCTAATAAAATGCAAAATAAAGTATTATTTTTGATGAAAAACTTTATACTATGTTTCCGAAGTATAAACTCACTGTTATTCAGATATATTCAGTTTTTACAGTAGTCACAATCCCAGTTGTAACCAGTTTCCCCCGCGCAGCCAGAGTGTGTCCAGCTGGAGCAGGAGATGCATTGTACCACAGGTATCTCATATTATGAGAACCACACCGTGCAACTATTCACTTACTACACCTAACCTGTACAATGAAAAACTTGAACACTGTCGATATTTTCCTACTTAGTTATTCAATCCCTATCCATCCAGGCCGACTTTACTGCTAAATACTTATTTAATAGATAATGAATAGGGTTTAAAGACTTACCATCCAAGAACTCGACCATCACCGATTTCGCAAAAAGTTCGCTTATAATCTTTAGAAGCAATATAAAAAATTGACTTTGCCACGAAATTACTCTTTCTTCAAGGGCTACAAGTTAGTGATAGAACCAACACAGTGCGCCTCTTAGTTTAGCTGAAACCCCGCTATCTCATATTACGAGAATATCTCATATTCGGGTACTCTCCTCTATTGCTTTATGATTCGCTTAGCTTTACCAGTCATTTGTCCTATTCTCTTGCATATCTATAATGCATCTCTGCAGGTGGGAATATTTCCTGATACTTGGAAAGAGGCGATCATTCGCCCTGTTCCTAAAATTTCTAACCCTACCTCTCCCAAAGATTTCCGCCCGATATCCATCCTCTGCACGTTGTCTAAACCTTTCGAACGCATTGTCCATCAGCAACTTACAGCACATATTGAAACTAACAATTTAATGGACCTAATGCAATCTGGGTTTCGTGCCAGGCATAGTACTCTTACAGCTACACTTAAAGTAACTTCTGATCTTAAACTGGCAATTGATAGAAGGGAAATAACGGTTGTTGTCCTTTTTGACTTTTCTAAGGCGTTTTATACAGTTAACCATAATTTACTATTGTCTAGGATCAAATCACTTCACTTCTCAAATATGGCTGTGAAATGGTTTGAATCTTATCTTAGTAATCGTTCTGAAAGAGTACAAATCAGCAATGGCGAGCGTTCTGACTGTGGGGAGGTTAAGAGTGGTGTCCCTCAAGGTTCCACGCTTGCACCTACTCTATTTAATGTTAAGATATCTGAACTTGGTAGTGAACTTCGACACTGCAACTATCACAAATATGCTGATGATTTCAAGCTTTACCTCTCTGGACCTATTGCCACTCTTAAGAGCTTACTTCAAAGGCTACAGGGGGATATTGATTTGCTGGTACAGTGGGCCTTGACAAACGGTCTCATTCTTAACCCTGCTAAAACTAAGGCTATAATCATAGGACCTTCTTCCTCTCCTTCACTTGCAACAATTGCAACATTGCCTCCTATCTTGATCGATGGGCGTCTCATCCCCTTTGCGGATTCCGTGAAAGATATGGGCTATATTCTTAATCGCTCTCTTACATGGAATGAACACGTTGCGGATATTTCAAGGAAAACCTTTAGGGTCCTCCAACAGCTTAACAGGAATAGAGAATCACTTCCTACTTCAACGCGTATCCTCCTAGTTAAAAGCCTGATCCTTCCTTTCTTTGACTACGGCTGTGTGGTATATGACGATATTACTGACGAGCTGAATGCCAAGTTTGAGCGTACGCCTAATGCTTGCATTAGGTTCATCTATAACATCCCCAAAAGTGAACATATTACTCAGTATAGAGAAAGAGCAGGACTCCTTAACGTCGCCAAAAGAAGGCAATTTTTTATGGGTAATTTACTTTATAGCCTATTCAGTAATGAGGCTCTGCACTATCTTCTCAACCTCTTCGATTTCATTGACAAAGATCAACCAACACATTCGAAACTCCGTGAAAGGAAAACAGTATTAAAAATTTAGCCACACCGTACGTGTAAAATGCAAAGGTCCTTTGTTATTGGTCGTGCTCGCCTTTGGAACAAACTACCTATAACCATTAGAAATGCACCTTCACCATTTCATTTTAGCAAACTCCTTTTAAGTTACTTATTCAATACATCAAATCCCACCCTCGAAATGACACCTTGGTAACACTTAAATTCATAATTAAAATATGTCTGAGTATGTTTATGAATGCGTATTTACTTTCAAGTATGTATATTTGCGTATGTATATTCATAGTAACCTTCTGTTCATATCCCGGATCCAATTTTTGTATCATAGTTTAGTTCTTAAACTTTGTTAATATCTATTTTTGAGTTAAATCGTCAAATCGATCGCCGTCACATTTTAATTGTCATAAGTATCAGCTGTTCCGTATAGGGCTATTAAGCCCTAGGAACTTTTCGTGAATAAATACATATACACTTGAAACAGAAACTACACATCCTATCAAAAAATTATTTTCACAAAACTTATAGATCTTTCTTGGTTGGAAAACATTTTTTCATTCTTCTGGATCTTCTGTAGTTTTTCCAGAAATTCAAGTTTTCCATTTTTTTCGAATAAAACGAAAACTGCACCTTCTATCAAAGAGTCGATAATAACAAGTTTATATTTTTTTTCCTTCAATTTTTGTTAATTTTTTTTTCGTGCCTAGTTTGACCTTAAAATAGAATTTTTCATTTTTTTATGGTTAAAACCAGAACCATTAGTCAGAAAATATTAATTTTCGATTTTTCAAGAAAATTCAAAAAGTTGCTATGATCATCTGGTAGGGCTTCCAAAAAGGTCAAAAAGCTTCTCTTGACCTTTTTATATCGTGCGTTGTTTGGCTTTTATTATTTCGTGTATTACCGCAGTCGATAAAGTTTCATGCTGTCAAATGTAAAAATTAAAATTCAACAACTCCGACAAAATTTTTACAATCTGCCTGCTAATTTCGAACACTGCTATCTTTTTTTACAAAATTTTATTATTTACTGTATTTATTTACATTGATTTTACACATTTGCGTTTTCAAATTTTCAATTTTACTTTTGAAATTCGCGCGTAAAATGCTACTAGCGATGCACTTGAAGTCGCCTTCAGCAGAATTTAATGACAGCGACTTTGTTTTTTCATTTTTTGCCGGTCCGACAGGGATGTTTTATAGAAATTGTTACTGACAATCACTCTCAAAATAATTCAAAGTATTTCCAGAGAAGAACAAACTTTCATCAACAAAAATTACATTATTTTTTAATAAATACAAATCGTAATATTTGAAATTAAATAATAACATTTGCTTATTGTCAATTTTACATAGAAGTAGTTACTGCAAATCTCTCTCGCAAAAATTTAAAGCAGTTTTAGTGCAAAAAAATATTTTTCAGACAAAAATGTTATATTTACTCATTTTATTTATTATACAAAAGTCAAAAATTATTGTTTTTAACAAATATAATCAAACTGATATCATTTTTCCGAATAGCTACTTCAATTCAGACGATAAAGGAAAAACCGACATAGAAAAAACCAGTAATTCCAAATTTTTGCAGAAAATTGTTCACAACAATTACAATTGTTGATATTTTTTAAAAATTGTGACTAACATTCATTCTCACAATAATTTGAAGCAATTTCATCAAAAAAAAATTTTTTTCAACAAAAATTACAATATTTGGCTAATTGTCAATGAAGTTTGTTCATAATAATTAAAACATACAATAATCAAATTATTTTCATACCGGGAATACTCTTGCGTTAATTTAAGATGATTTTCACCATATGCGAACCGTTGTTGAAAAGTAAAGAATGATTTCGTGGAAAATCTTGATTTTCTCATACTCTGAGTAAACATATAATAAACAAACAAATTGAAATACAAAACTCTCTAACCAAGGTGCTCTTTGAAATAAGGCGCACTTCAATTTCAAACAAATAATTTCAAATTGGCTTAAAATTAAAGGCTGTAGACTTCTTTGAACGAAAAAAATCCATTTCCTCCTACTGTGCGGTGTATTTGGGTATACTACCGTGTGTACTTCAACATTTCTATTATTACTGCAAATATTAACCGATTTTCATGAATATTTTTTTTTACTTTCTTTAAATTGTGTCAACAAATTAATTCTACCAATTAAAATTAAATCACGCCATGCTTTCATATTTTCAAATTTTTTTTTTAACCTGCCGCACCTCATAACAAAGAATGGGTCATTCTATATGGGTAATTCGACGCAACCCGGGGTGTACGCCTCGTGAGATTGATAAGGGTCGATGGCCATGCCGTGAAAATACTAACTAAGCTAACACTGAGCGTCACTGCAATTTTATTCTGTTGTTCTTCTCCTTTCGTTTATAACATCAAACATAAACATTTTTTCAAAAAACCGGCTCTGGACCACAGAACAGACTAATATTTAGAAGAGGTATGCAAAGTTGCAGACAAAAATATTTAACCAAGCGGCTGAAAACTGGAATCCCGTTTTCGAACTCTGATAAATCCCCTTAAGTGCTGCTGTTCAATTTCGTAAGTATGTAATGGCCAGGTATATCTATGGCGTCATGATTTTTGACGTTATAGACAGTGAAAACAAAGTATTATTTCGGGGCTAGTTGCACTAGTGGACACGCAGAATCGTTTTTTTTGCCTTGGAAATAACAGCATGAAGTTATTATATTCAAAAATAGGACGCGAAAAAAAATACCGTAAAAAGAAACATCTCTAGTTTTTACAGTGTAAATATACAAATGGCTATTACATGACCATGAGCTGGAAAAGGGGACTTTAGGTTCGCTCTATAGGCCTGAGAAATTGCCGTATTCATGCTTGTGTTACATGAACTATAATAAAAATGATAGATATAGTACTATATTTACCAATAGAATTAACGATGACCGTTATCTTACACATATGTGAGATAACGACGTTGTTAGTGTCAAGAATGTTTCTCGAAGATGATAATATCTTATGAGTAACAGTTTTTAGGATGTTCGAAATTGAAGATGGCAAATCACAAAAAATTCATATTTCCATTAAACGTTATAAATTTTAACCTATGTAATCTACACTGATTCTGTAGCCAGTAACAGAAGTGCCTTAACTAATTCATAAATGTCTATTTTGTTCCTACATAATGAGGTGCTGTCCCATCTGATGTCGTTGTGGTAAAAATGTCCAATAGCCACACTGTTGACGGTGCACTCTCCTGTACCACACCGGATCTCGATTGATTGAGACCTCGGACACACCCGCAAAACTTTCAAGGCTCGGAAATTGTCATACGTATGTGCATAGGCTCTCGTTTCACTTCTGGTTCGCTCATACCGAAAGAACCAATTGCCGATCATAATACTGCACAAGAAGTTCCAGCAAGTATTGATCTAGAGTTATGAATAATGGAGGTGAAAAACGATGAAGCATTCCACCTTTACAATCTTGCTGCCCCACCTGAATATCGGGTTGCAAAAGACTACATCTTTGTAACAATAACAAAAACTACAAAGATTTCTGGGGCAATGTTGAGAATAAAAAAAAATCACTTGAGTTTATTAGCCTGGCCCTTCGTGCCGCGGGAGAGAGCTCCAAACTGAGTGTGTTAATTCTAATTCAAATTATATAATCTCATATATTTCTGCAGATGTACAAATTTCTTCTGAAAATTATGTATACTCATTGAAATATATAAATAAACTCATAAGTTAGCAATAATAAAGTGTTTCCTTTTTTTCGAAATTTTGTTCAAACGTTTCGGAAATAAACTTCCAATACATTTATTGGAAGTTTTCAACAGAAATTGTTAACAGTGCAACTAGTAAATTTTTCATTGAAAATTCATCGTCTTTCCTTGAAAATTCAACTAATTGGTTGAAAATTACACTACTATGCAAAAAAATCATCCTCTTCGTTGAAGTTTAAACTATTTTGTTGAAAATTCGTTGTTTTTTGGTTGATAAATAATTTTTTCGCTAAAAATTCAAGTATTCTATTTCTGTCCTAAAATTGATCATATTTTTGAGATGTACTTGATCATGATACTATTTGGTTATTTCATAAACAAGTGATATGAAAATAATTCAAAGAATGAATTATAAATGTAAAGATACTGTGAACATCACAAGGCAGAGAAGAATCAAGTCTTTCTTATTCTTTCGTAAATTATATTGTCAGAATATTCCAGTTGTTTGTTAGTGAAATTAACAAATAATATCCAATGATACCTTTCCATGATCCACTAAACATTGTCGATAAAAGCAAGCAATTTTTTCTTCAAAATATTACTTTGAAATCGAATAATCGATTATAATAATATCATTTTATTCGTTATGATATCTTTTTTTATAACACATAATATTACTTATCAATCATTCTTTGCTGTCACACACCCCTGCGCATTGAATCCAAAAGATAATGAAATTTGGAAATTTGTTTACCAAATGATAGGCGTAAAAGAAGAGAATCAATATTTGGTCATTATTTGCATACGAGTATATATAAAATTTTGAACAATAGTAATTCAAAAATCCCTTGCACATATCAGTTATAAATGCAATAACAGATTTTTTTTTAAAAACAGAATCCAAAATGACTTAGGAATTGCTCCTACAAGTGATCGTTAACTATGTTATTCAATTTCGTCCCACTGTAAAAGTAAATAAATTATACGCTGCAGCTGAAAAAATAATAAACTTTCTGTAAGCACTTTGGGCAATAACGATAAGACATTTGCATTCAAATATTTTTATTTAATTTTGAACCGACTGTGGATTACAAAGAATAGTATATTTCAGTCTATCTCTTTTCTATCAAGGTAATGATACGCATACTGTAGAGTGTCTTCATTTGAAACAACTTTATCAAACCAACGTGGAAAGACTGGGAAACGTCTGCCGACAGGACATTCCCTCATTTCAAGTACGGTCATATCATCAACTGCCCCGCTCATCATGTTTATTTTTATTCTCGAATGATATCCATCTGCCTTATATATTCCACGAAGAATTCCAGTATACTCCAGTATTGCGAAAACGTTACCAATGGATGTTGATAAAACAATATGTTCGCAGGTTGGCACGGGCTCATATCTATTCTCTCCTGCTTTCAAATTTATGGCTAAAAAGGCGGGAAAAACATATCTTCGAAATTGGAATCGCCGGTTTTGATTCTTCTGGGGAATAAGCCGAATATATCCGAGTTTTGAAAGGGCATATCCAAGTACTTCATGAGAGGAAGGCCAGCCCAGAGGAGACCCGGACCTGGCATACAGCGGAGGCTCCTGGGCAGAAGTGGGGGCAACTGAATGTTGTAGTGAATTGTGAGTTGCAGAAGCTCTAATAAAACTGTTTGGAAAGACGGGTTGCTTTTTGCCTACTGGGCAATCCTTTATTTCATCTTGAGTTAAATTATCAATTACGCCGCTTATCATATTTATTTTTATGCGCGATTTATTTTTATCTGTCCTATACATTCCAAGAAGAGTCCGACTATAATCTAATATTGCAAAAACGTCACCATTGGATGTTGATAATACAATATATTCTCGGGTTGGGACGGGTACATATACATTCAGTCGTTCTCGCAATTTAATTGGCATACCGGCAGGAATAACATATCTTCGAAATTCAAATTCACGGTTCCGATTTGTATGGGGAATAAGTCGAACGTATCCAAGTTGTTCTATTGTGCATCCAAATACTAGATCTGAAGGATGCCAGCCCGGAGGAGGACTAGAACTGACACGAAGAGAAGGCTCCTGAGCAGATGTTCGGTCAGGCATCTGTTGTTGTCGAGCAGCAGAAAAAGAACAAGAGGAAGAAGAAGAAGAAGGACCAGGATTACATTCGATTTTGGGATTTCGTTCGGACTGTAGTGAATCGTAATTTTCAGAAACTTTAATGAAACTGTTTAAGAAGATTGGTTGCTTTTTGCCTACTGGACAATCCTTTATTTCATCTTGAGTCAAATTATCAACTGCGCCGCTCATCATATTTATTTTTATGCGAGAATGATTTTTATCTGCCCTATACATTCCAAGAAGGGTCCCACTATAATCTAATATAGCAAAAACTTCACCATTGGCAGTTGATAACACAATATATTCTCGGGTTGGCACGGACACATATCTGTTCAGGTCTACACGAAATCTAATTGGCATACCCGCAGGAATAATATATCTTCGAAATTCAAATTGACGGTTCCGATTTTTGCGAGGAATAAGTCGAACATATCCAAGTTGTTCTATTGCACATCCAAGTACTCCTTCTGAAGGAGGCCTGCCGGGTGGAGAAATGGACCTGGTACGAATAGGAGCCTCCGCTGGAGAAGTCAGAACAGATGAATGTTGTCTGGCATAAGAAGAAGACACAGGATTACGTTCGCCATTAGGATTCCTGCTAGCTGGAAAACCGGACCCACCACGAAAAGGAGCCTCCTCTGGAGAATTCCGGTCAGGAAAATGTTGTTGTCGAGCAGGAGAAGAAGAAGAAGGGCCGGGATTACGTTCGCTATGAGGCTTCTCGTCGGGCTGTGAACTGCATTCTGCAAGAAGAAATAGAAGATTCATTTTTTTTTCTTCAGCACGTTTATTTCTAATATCTTCTGCTGAATTCAACGTTTCATTGCAGAAAGCATCTTCCTGATGATTCAATAAAAATTAATGAGTGAATGTTTCCTGTGCGAGTCGTAGGAACCGACCTTAACCCTTTACCGGCCACTGGGACATATATGTTCCAAAAACGTGTTCAAAAATCCATAACTCCGTCAAAAATTGAGATGGCTTTGTTTTCTCTTCGGCATAAGATACCTTAGTGTTTCTAGTTTTCAGAAAGTATAAGCATTCATTTACCCTCTTCGAAATCAATTAAAAATTCAGCCTTTAGGGTTCGATTCCGGGGGTGGTTTGCACCCCTTATTCAGGTGTAAACTTGAATTTTCATCCAAATTCGATGAAAGTTGGTTTGCGAAGGCTCTTGAAAATACTGATTACGATAAGAACCTAAAAATATATATACACCCTCCTGAGCTCAATTTAGGGGTATTTTCACCCCTAAAATAGATAAATAGGCTTCTACAGGATTGATTTTCATCAAATTCGTTATAAAGTGAGATTCAGGTGTGAAAACAATAGTACTAACGTCAAATTACATCAACACCCCTTATACCAACCCTTCACCGGAACATCACCCCTCATTTGAATGGATATATAGTGAAATTAATATTTTCCTTTTTCGTACGACTGAAATTAGCCTACATGTTCGTAGTTTCCAGGGTCCACCGCGTGGGGGTTTCAGTACATTCACGGACCCCTTTTTTCGGAGTGGCTTTTTTAGCGTGAGTCTCCTTGCCTCTTACGATAAGTTCACAAAAAATGCATGCAAAGGGTGAATTTCACGAACTGCTATTATTGTTCGCAGTTGTTATTTTGGATAGGAAGTGGGTTGTAAATAATTTGGCCGTTAAAGGGTTAAGGGATCAAAGTTAAACAACGAGATTCCAGTTTTCAGACACACGTTCGAATATTTTTGTCTGATATTTTGCATACCTCATCTAAATATTAGACTGTTTTGCCGACCAGAGCCGTTTTCTTTGAGAAATTTTCACATTCAATGTTATAAACAAAAAGAAAAGAACAACATAATGAAATTGCAGTGACACTTAGTGTCAGCTCAGTTAGCATTTCCACGGCATAGCCATCGACCCTTATAAAACTCGGCTGCACTCGAACTCAGTCCCGTGCAGAGACTCCCTGGATCTGAGCTCAGTCAACGTCACTCTCCCTCCACTCCTCTTCGTCTTGGCTAACTTTCTCTCTCTTTCAGCAAGAGAGCGAAAGGGGCAAGGTACCCACTATGTCATTGTCATTTATAGTGAGTAGATGTTTGTATATTCAGCGTCAGTGTTTAACACTATGTATAGCACTACGCTATGTTTATCAGTTCCAAGCCAAACATTTTTCATTTCGTTGACGCTTTAAAGGGTGTGCAAGTCGATACATACGTGACAATGAGAAGTATGGGGGCAAGAAGGCGCGAAATTTCGGAAAAAGAACAATTCCTTATCGAAACTATGATGAGCAAGCTTTTTTAAAGAATGTATTTCAGTTCACAATAATTCATTCAACAATGATATCAAAAATATTCAGAGCAAGTAAGTGTAAAGGGAAAATGTTGGGTAATAGTTGGGGCGAGGGGGAGGTTTGACACCTCCGGACATCTCCTCTCTCTCACTTACGCGGGCTCATTCTCTCCTCTACGTACGGTGGTACGAAGGTGCCGCCAGTGGTGTGGGAAAGAAGGAACGGAGGAGAGAGCGCCGCCAGACTGAATTTGGGACTGAGTTTGAGTACCGCCACGCCCCTAAATTTTAATCGTGGGACTGAGTTCGAGTGTCACCATCAAACACACGAGGCAGATACTTCGGAGCGCGTCAAATTACCCATAACGAATGACCCTTTCGTTGATATCAGATGCAGGCCGGTTAAAAAAAAAACTAAAATTATGAAAGCATGGCTTGATTCAATTCTAATTAACCGAGGCGACGACCAGGAAATGGCCCCGTACAAACGCGCGAACATCGATTTAAATGGTCGGACCAACTCAGAAGGGACATCCTTACCTGTTGGCAAAAAAGCTCACCGGCGCGAACAGGATTCATGAAGAGTTTACATGACCGTTGGGTCAATATGCACCCGGAATATGCTCATAAAACTCCTTAGTATTTAAAAGATCAGGTATTCTTTTTGCGAAAAAACGGATATAAAGCTCTTCATCAACAAGAAGAAGAGCAACATTCTCCAGTGAACATTCCCGCCGTTCCAGCTGTAGTTTACGAGAAGGCGGTCTCCCTGCTTAGCGACAACAGAAGTAACGATACTTCAGTACGTCTGACTAAGACTCGCGAGCGTATTGCGCAGCTTCAGTTTAAAATTGAAACGGCCAGACGGCATGCATCAAATATTCAGTGCGTGATTAGCTACATAACATCAAATAAGAAATTCACTCCAAAAGTTAGGGCACTTGCTCGGAACTTAAGGAAAGCAAATCACACGCTGAACAAGTGTAAACTGTTGAC
>CAKNYM010033986.1:0-14837 GCA_932195095.1 Andricus curvator
AAGCTTTAAAATGTGAGGATTTCTTGAAAAAATTTTGAAATTCCTTCACGCATTCACTTGTAACCCAGTGTAATACAGTAATCCAGTATAATCGGACAAAACCAAATTGTGGTCCATTTGGAATCCGTTATAATCCAGTATAATCTGGTATAAAACGGAGTAATCCTTTTGTAATCCATTCGTATTCGAGTAATCCAGTATAATCAGGCATAATAAACTTGTAATTCCGTGTAAACCAGTAACCAGATATAATTAGGCATCATCCACTTGTAATTCTAGTAATCCAGTGCAGTGCGTTGTAATATACTTGTAATCCAGTGTAATCCGGCATAATCTACTTGTAATACACTTGTAATCCAGTATAATCGGTTGTAATCCAGTATAATCGGTTGTAATCCAGCATAATCCGACGTAATCCACTTGTAATCCAGTATAATCTGTTTAATCTACTTGTAATCCAGTATAATCCAGTGTTTTCCACTTGTAATCCATATAATCGGGGGTAATCCACTTGTAATCCAGAGTAATCCGAGGAATACAATGTTCTCCTAGTAATCAAATATAACATGGTGTAATCCAATTATAACACGGTGTAATACAAGGAACCCAGTACTCTTCGGAGTAATCCTCTTGTAATCCAATATAATCCAATTATCTAGTATACGTAATCGGACATAATCCACCAGTGGTCCACTTGTAACCCGGTATAATCTCGTATAATCCGGTATAATAGGAAGTAATTCTTTTGTAATCCATTTGTATCCGAGTAATCCAGTATAATCGGGCATAATCAAATTGTAATCCGATGTAAATCAGTAACCAGGTATAATTAGACATAATTCAATTATAATCCTAGTAATCCAATACAGTCCGTTGTAATACACTTATAATAATGTGTTTTCCGGAATCAGTTGAAATTTTTAATAATTTCAATCAGTGACGGAATTCTAGCAAAGAATCAGTAATTTTTAATAATAAATTAATCAGTTTTATTGATTAATCAGTAAAACTAACTGATTCATAGCTAAAATTCAGGCACTGATTACAATCAGTAAAAATTTTAACTGATTCAAATGTATAGAATCCCTTCCATAAAGCGGGGAAATATTGGGTTTCGCAATGAACGTATCGATACCGACCACTTTGCCTTTATTATGACCAAGGTAAGTCGAACACTTTCGGACTAGACTTGAAACTGTTCTCGTTTCGAAATGATCCCCATTGACCGATCACTCACAATTTATCGCTAATACTATTTTGAAATAAAATTTCATCTCAACCTTTCTAAAACAAAATCTGTAATTAAAAAGAGTTCATCTGGAAAAAAATCTGATTTGAGTTTGAAAGTTATTTTGCGGCAAAAATGTTTAATAAAAAAATAATATAATCATTATTATTAATCAAGAAGATTAATTTTCTACAAATTAAATGATTTTGCAAACAAATACAAGAATTTTAAACCAAATAGTTGAATTTAAAACCAAAAAAGATCATTTTGCAACATGAAAACTATTGTGATTCAAGCAATTATTCTGGTGTATGAAAATATTGTGGTACAAGCAAATATTGTTAGCACATTGATCGAAATTTTAGTTTGAAATGTTTTTTTTTTGGCAAACCCACGATTGTTGCATAAGCAAATATTGTTAGCACATTGATCATACATTGATAAAAATTTGCGTTGAGAAGGAATTTTGTGGCACAAGCAACTATTGGCATACAAGCAAATATTGTTAGCACATTGATATAGTAACTTGAATTTGAAAGGTATTTTGTGGAACAAGCAAATATTGTTAGCACATTGATATAAATTTGAGTAATATTTGTGTAATATCAATTTCAAAGGTATTATGTGATTCAACCAAATATTTTGGTACAAACAACTATTGTGATGCAAGAAAATATTGGGGTACAAGCAAATATTGTTAGCATATTGATAACAATTCGAGTTTGAAACATATTTTTTGCACAAGCAACTATTGTGGTAGAAGCAAATATTTTGGTATAAGCAACTAGTGTGGTTCAAGAAAATATTGTGGAAAAAGCCAATATTGTTTGCACATTGATCGAAATTTGAGTTTGAAAGTTATTATGCGGCACAAACAACTATTGTGGTGCAAGAAAATATTGGGGTACAAACAAATGTTGTTAGCGCATTGATATAGCAATTTGAGTTTTAAAGATATTTTATGCACAAGAAAATATTGTTAGCACATTAATAAAAATTTGAACTTGAAAGGTATATTGTATCACAAGAAACTGTTGTGGTATAAGCAACAATTGTGCTACAAACAAATATTATTAGCACATTGATATCAATTCGAGTTTGAAAGATATTTTTTGGCACAAGCGAATATTATTAGCACATTGATCAAACATTGGTAAAAATTTCCGTTCAAAAGGAATGTTGTGGCACAAGCAACTATTGTCATACAAGCAAATATTGTTAGCACATTGATAGCAATTTAACTTTCAAAGGTATTATGTTGCACAAGCAAATACTGTTAACAAAATGATTGCAATTTGAGTTTGAAAGATATTTTGTGGCACAAGAAAATATTGTGAGCACATGGATGAAAATTTGCATTTGAAAGGTATATTGTATCACAACAAACTATTGTGGTACAAGCAACAATTGTGCTACAAGAAAATATTGTTAGCACATTGATATCAATTTAAGTTTGAAGTGTATTTTGTGGCACAAGCAACTATTATGGTACAAGCAACTATTTTGGTACAAGCTACTATTGTATTACAAGAAAATATTGTTAGCACATTGATAGCAAACCGTTTGTAATGTACTATGGATAAAATAAAAACTGCATCAAACGAAGTAACGAACCTCAGGGTCGGTGAGTGTAGCGCGAAACGCACCGTGCGAATGTAGGTCAGGATGGAAAGTACTACTTGGCGAGTTTATCCGTGTTTGGTAGTTAAGGACGAGTCATTATTATTGTTTATTCTTTCTTCTCACTTGACTTGAGCGGATCCAATGAAAATCATCAACCGAAGATCGTCCAAACAAATTTCTTTCGTTTACTTTGCAGCTCGTAAGAGATTGTCCTGCTGCTATAAATGGTTATCATATTCCTCGCTTATTGCTACCTCCTGATAGGTGTTCTGGCGATAAAAGCTTGTACCGCAGTGAGAAGATCCATACGTGGAGAGGTCATTTGGGGTCAAAATTATGTAAAGAATCGAATTTCTGCCAGGCTTAAAATGTTGCGTAGTTTGGCATACTTTGTGTAGTCCGGATTAAAAAGTGTGTAGTCTGAAATTTAAAAAAAAATTCAACTATTTTTGCTTGAAGGTAAAATTTTGTTCTTGAAAAGAGGAAGAAAAACTTTGATTATAATAATTAAACTTTGATTGTTACTAACAATTTTTCATTTTTCTTCTGTTTCAGGTAAGTTAATCTTGCACAAAGTCCCATTTGCTACACACAATCTTTCCTAGGTAGAAGTTGGACAGGTAAGAATATCGAGTAATTATCACCTGATGAAAATAATTTTCCCCATAGAATTTTGCCAAGTAGAAGATCGGCACTCCCCACTGCGCTGGTGCATTTGTGAACCGGATAAATGCGGATATTGTAATACCGGCAATATACCTGCTTGCACTCTAATAGTCTAATAGGGTCTAGCAGTTATTATATATTCTAACAATCTAACATATAGTTGAATGTCAATGAATCGTAATATCGTATCGATTATTATCACTAAGTCGTGATGAAGTATCGGTACGCAATCGTGTCCCGAGGTCTCGATCAGCGATATTCATACCCAGGATTAATAGTCATCAGACATCAATCGATATATGATCCTGTACATTCAATCATTATATCTATTTTAATCATCAAAAAATTGCAAACAATCTTGTCCGGAAAGTATCCGACCTTGCTAACAGCTGCTTCGTCGCATTCTGTTTTATTTTCTCTAGGTCTTGAAATCGTTTTCCTTCTAGAGGATACAATTTGGGAAACAGCTATAAATCGCCGTGTTTCACCAGGAATCGCGTCCAGCAACATGTCCATGATTTTCCGAGGTTCCTTATTTCCTCTGGGTTTTGAAATCGTTTTCCTTCTAGAGGATACAATTTGGGAAACAGTCATGAATCACTAGAAGCCAGATCAGGACTGTATGCTAAGGTTGTGTGTGGCTGAGTTTCACCAGGAATCGCATGCAGCAACATGTCCAGAATCCTCTGAGGTTCATTATTTTCTCTAGGTCTTGAAATCGTTTTCCTTCTAGAGGATACAATTTGGGAAACAGCCATAAATCACTAGTAGCCAGATCAGGACTGTATGCTAAGGTTGTGTATGGCCGTGTTTCACCAGGAATCGCACTGAGAAACATGTCCAGGATCCTCCGAGGTTCATTATTTTCCCCAGGTCTTGAAATCGTTTTTATTTTAGAGGATACAATTTGGGAAACAGCCATTAATCACTAGAAGCCAGATCAGGACTGTATGCTGAAGTTGTGTATGGCCGTGTTTCACCAGGAATCACGTCCAGCAACATGTCCAGGATCCTCCGAGATTTCTGTATAGGAATTTTCAGCTAGGGAAGTCTTCCTCTATCTCTCTCACTGTTAAGCGACGATTTTCATCAATTTTTGAGTTCCAAATATTTTGTTGTCCATAAAATAACCATATTCTAGGGTAGATTCTACCAAAATGTTGTTAATTCAAACAAATCTTTTTCTGGGTGTACACGTGGCAAGTAATAATAACTGCGTAGCTTGTACGTAACGCCCACGTACTACTTTCTGTGCTTGAGTCAAAAAGACAGCAATTTCTTGACCTGCCCGAGGCGTCAAAAGATCGTGGTAGCTTTGAAAAGTACTCTGAAAGAAATGAGGCATGTTCTGTCATTCTCCTTTCAAAATCTTGTACATACAACGCCTCCTTATCTTTTTTTTTGCATATAATATTCGGTGTATTAGTTATGTCACTCTAAAAAAATAATCCTGAAGCATAGCCCGCAGCTAGATAATGCTTGGTAAACTAAAACTGGCAAAGGGGAGCCATCTGTCAAGTTGATACTTTCTATGCCTACGGCGCCCAATGATCGTTTCCGGACTCGACTGTCAGACTTACGCAATTTGCGAAAATGGCGAAAATCAGCGGGCAGCTTCGATACTCGCTTTTTTCAACTAAAAAAGATCAATTTTCAATCAGAAATTGATTAGTTCAATTTTTAGTTTGAAAAATTTATTATCAAACCCCCCAAAAAAATAGTTTTTGCAGAAAAAACATGAATTTTCTACCAAATAGTGAAATTTTTAGCTAAAATGATGAATCTTGAACCAAAAAAATTAATTTCTAACAAAGGAGAATTTTTAGCAAAATAGTTCAACCTTTAACAAAACAGATGAATTGTTAACTAAAATGTAAATCTTCAACCAAAAAAATTAATTTTAAACAAAGTGGATGAACACAAAACTAATTTAATTTTGAACAAAGGAAAATAATTTTCTACAAAAAAAAGACAACTTTTTCAACAAAATACATGAATTTTTTTACCGTCTATTCAAATTTTCAACTAAAAAAGATAAGCTTTGAATCAAAAAATTCATCTTGAAAAAATATATATATACATTATTTGCAACCAAATATTTGAATTTTCAAATAAAAAGTTTTTAATCAAAAATGGAATATTTAAGTTTTCAGTTGAAAAAAATAAATAAATTTAAAAAACAAAGTAACAAAATGGTTCAATTTTAAACAAAAGTTTTGAATTTTCCACTAAAATATGAATCTCTAAAAAAAAAAATTAATTTTTAACAAATTCCTTCAATTTTCAACCAAGCTGTTGGATTTTTAACGAAAAAAGGTTAATATTTTATAAGAAGATTAATTTTCTACCACAAAAGACGAATTTTTAACAAAATACATGAACTTTTAACTTAGAAAAATAAATTTTCAATCAAAAATGGAATAGCTAAATTTTTAGTTAAGAAAATTACTTTCCAATCAAAAAAAAAATTTTTTTAAGAAATTAGTTCAACTTTTAACCAAATAGTTGAATTTTCAACAAAACACATTAATTTTTAACAAAATATTTGAATTTCCAACTAAAAAAGGAGTTTCCAATCAACAATGGAAGAGTTACATTTTGAGTTAAAAAAATTCATCTTCAACAAAAAAGAAGAATTTTCAACAAAATACATGAATTTTCAACTAAAAACGATCAGTTTTCAATCAGAAATGCAATAGTTAAGTTTTTAATTGAAAAAGTTAATTTTACATTTAAAAAAAAATGTATTTTCAACAAAATAGTTTAATTGTCAACAAAAGAGATGAATTTTCAACTAAAATGATAATCTTCAACCAAAAAATGAATCTTTAACAAAGTGTTTCAACTTTTAAGCAAGTAGTTGAGTTTTGAACTAAAAACATTCAATAAAAAACAAAATATTTAAATTTTCAGTTAAAAAACTTAATTTTCAACCACAAAAAAAAACTATTTTTCTACCGAGCAGATGAACTTTCAACTATTAAGATGAATCTCCGACCAAGAAAAGAATTTTTAATCAAATGTTTCAACTTTCAACCAAGTAATTAAATTTTCAACCAATGAATATTTTCCACCCAAAAATTTTAATTTTTAACAAAAAAGTTAATTTTAAATCCGAAAACATGAATTTTCAAACAAAAAAGCCCAATTTTCAGCAAAACAGTTGAGTTACCATCCAAGCAGGATGATTTTTGGAAATCATTATTTTAAAATAATAATTTTTAAACTGATAATAAATTTCTCAACCAAAAAAGATGAATTCTCAACCAAAAATTATAATATTAGACTCTTTAACCAAAAAGAATTAATTTTGAATGAAAAATAGCTTAATGTTTTTTACTGGATTTTTATTATTTAAGTTTGAAAAGGGGAATAGAGGGGAATAGGAGAAATACTGTGAAGCCTGGGATAAATAAATAGGAATGTTGATAATTCACAAACTAAAGAATAATAGTTTAAATAAACATTGAAGCACGTTTTTAATAATTTCAAAATATTAGCACAGAAAAGTGTTAATTTTGCTTATAAAATAAAGTTTATCTTCCTTTACACTCTTTTCGATTTCGGACTACCTTCAAATCCGGACTATTACCCAAAGAATGTCGCAAAAAAAATTCAAAAAATAAATTAATATCTAATAACAAAACAGAATCCATTGTCATTAATTTTGCAAAAATGTCGTAAGCTCTGTTTTCTCAGTTTGAAGTTGCAACATCCATTGTTTGAGTGTGCATACACTAAAGGGGATGATTATGATCGTGGACAAAAAGGCTTGGAGGTGTAAGAGCCGAGTGAAGCAGAAGAAACAACAACTAAATTCGAGGGCTTTGTCTTCCTCGAATTAACATAAGGCAGGCTTTCCTAAGAGAGGAAACGCTCTCCAGATAAGTACAACACGTGCAATGTACATCCGCGGATTGCATCCAGTTCCATCTGCAAAACCGCAAACCATTCGAATGTCACTTTTCGATTGAAAATTCAACTATTTTGGTAAAAATTGATGTTGTTGAAGTTATTGAAATTGTTTCTAACAGTGTACGTGACACCTCTTTCCTTAGTTTGAACCTCAAGTACCATGAATAGCCACCCTGAATGAATGGATGTTTATGAACCTAAAGTCTAAACCATACGGAAATCCCTTCAGGGGTTGTATTTTAGATTCAAAAAAGTGAGAAGTGACTTATTCAAACTGCAGACACGCCTTTCTGTGCAATAGACTAGAAAGAATGAAAGATTTGTGAGTGTGAGATCTAGTGGGGAAGCACGTTCTGGTAGGAAAACTTCTTGCGCAAGTTACCCAACTGTCTGCACATGGATGTAGCGTTTCCGGCGTTCTAGTCATTGTAGATTCTACATCTACAATGTAGAATTTCGCATAATTCGGAAGTCAGTCTTTTGTCGAATGGTCTCAACACCCTTTGTTCAGGACTTGAATGAACTATTTGTGTTTATTTTTTTATTAAATGATTGCTTAAAGTCGCATCAACTGCAGTGGTCATTAGCGACTACAATGGGTATCACACATTCTCTGGTTGTAGAAGAAACATTATGCACTAAATGTGAATATTTAACACGAATAATATATGTAAGAATTCACAAAAATGATAACACACAAAAGACTGTAGACTGAGAAAAATGGATTATACCCGGTAATAAAAAATATGTTACCGGATATAATCTTGGACTATTAACTATGGGACAGCGATCCGGATTATTAGAACTACAATCTATTGATATTAAGAAATAGATTTTACAGGATAATATCTTGGATTATTAAACTTTATAATCTGAGATAATAAAATCTATAACCCAAAATTTCAAAACCTAATATCCATATTAGAAGAATTTTTTAAACACACAATAAGCAGGAAAGTGGCTATCATAAGACTACAAAAATGAACGTAAAGGAGGCTACGTTTCTGTACTTGTACAAGTGACAGTGATGTGTAATGAAAAGAAATATAAACTTACCCATTTTCAAAATCTAAATCACGTGTGATTTAGCACTAATAATAATTTTGTATCTTAATTATTACTTGTTTTAATTCGAACGGATGCATATGACCACCAGGATGCGACGTACCATCTGAGACTACACAGACGCCTGGATATTTTAAAATCTTAGATGTTACAATGTACTGCCTGAAGATTATAAGAATTTAACATCTAGAGATTATATTTGATAACATCTTCATATATTAGAAAAATATTATAGATTACACGCGCTAATATACTTTTCTATACGGTGTATTATTCTTTAATTCTATTATCCAGTTCGTATAATCCATTTTTCTCAGTGTACGAAGCTTCCTAGATGAGATGCCGGATATTGATGACTTGGAGATATTTAAGTACATTATTGATTATTGTACATTATTGATTGGTTGGATAGCATTTTCTTTATGTCAGTTCCGACTCTGTGATCAATCCTTTTATCGTTCTATTTGTTGCAGTCAATCAATATATGATGTATGGAGACAAAAACTTGACATCACATTGTTGTGGCTCATTTCTGGTGATTATGTGGTCTCTACTGTTTTCTAAGATGATTTCATTTCTCTGGAAAATATCGTCTCTAACCAGGTGCAGCTTGGTGTTGTTGGATGATTTCCAATGCTCATTCCAGAGGATTTTGACAAGAATCGACACATTAGGCACAGGGAGTAGACATGATGATTTTGCTAGAACGTCTGCTGTCTCGTTTCCTTCGGCATCCAGATGAAGATAATTTCCTTTCCTCGATTTCTCAGGGTCCAATATGTTTCTTGAATTTCTTGCACTATGTGATCAAAGTTGTTGATGTTTTTGATGGCCTCAATTTCAAAATAGCATGGGTCTCGAAATGGTATCCATGGTAGTAGAATACTTAAATTAATAACATCTTCACTATAATGTGTCATGGATTACTGATTAGGTAATCTACAATATTTTTAATTACCAAGAAAACCACGATTGTCACTTATAAATTTCAAGTTTCTAGTATCCTGATGTTTCGTGTATCTGGTTCATTGACCTTTTAAAAAGCTAGAAGATGTAGACTATCAATGATAGTGGTTTCAAAATCTTTTAAGTAAAACATAACGATTGTGTCCTTTCTCGTAGATTTTTGGTCGCTGAATCAAAATCCAAAATCTCCGTTTTCAAACATCTTCAAGAAATCATAGCAAAATAACCCCATTTGTTAGACATTTTAAAGAAGAATCTAATCTATATCTTAAAATATTGATAAAATATTGACACTGGTTATAGTTACCATGTCAACTTAATTTTGTTTCGATGCGAAAAAATTCAAATTTACCCACATGAAAATTACCAGCAGCAATAATTAAACTCTGTTTTTTCTTTGATGTGTGCGCTAAGAAAATCCAACTATTTTTGGTTGAAAGATTATTTTTTTAAATCAAAAATTCTTTTTTTTTTTCAAAATTTTGTTATATGATTGGAAATGTAATTATTTGGTCGGAAATGAACTTTTTTGTTGGAAAGGAAAATTTCTGGTTCGAAAATCCAACTGTTTTATATAACATTTGTATTTTTGGCTTGAAGGTCCGACAATTTGGTGGAAAATTCAACTATTTGGTTCAAAATGAACTTTTTTGTTAAAAACTCGTATACAATTTTCAAGCCAAATTCAACAATTTGGTGGAAAATTCAACTATTTGGTTGAAAATGAACTTTCTTGTTAAACATTTATATTTTCGGCTCAAAAATTCAACAGTTTGGTTGTAAATTCAAATATTTGGTTGAAAATAAACTGTTTTTGAAAATTTATATTTTTGGCTAAAAAATTCAACATTTTGGTTGTAAATGAACTTTTTTCTTAAAAATTCATATTTTCGGCTCAAAAATTCAACATTTTGGTTGTAAATTCAAATATTCCTGAACATTTTTCTTTTTAGTTTAAAAATTTCTACACTTTAAGAAGAAATACCACTATTTTGTTGAAAATTAAATTATTTTTGAAAATTCATATTTTCGGCTCAAAAATTCAACAGTTTGGTTGTAAATTCAAATACTTTGTTGAAAATAATTTTTTTGTTGTTAACAATTAATATTTTCAGGTTGAGAATTTAAGTATTTTGTAGAAAGTTCGACATTTTGGCTTGAAATTTCAACACCTTTTGATCAAAAATTTAACTATTTGGTTGGAAATTAACTATTTTGAAAAAACTTAATATTTTCGGCTTGAAAATGTAACTGTTTTCCTAAACATTTATGTTTTTGGTTTGGAAATTTCTACAATTTAAGAAAAAATTCCACTATTTTGTGGAAAATTAACTTTTTCTTTAAATTCATATTTTCGGGTTCAAAATTCAACTCTTTTGTAGAAAATTCAATCTTTTTGTAAAAAATTTAACCAATTGTTCAAAAATTATCTCTTTTGTTGAATATTTATATTTTCGGGTTAAAAATTGAACTTTTTTGTGAAAAATTTAATTATTTATTTTAAAATTAACTTGCTTGTTAAAAATTCATATTTTTGGTTTCGAAATTCAACTGTTTGCAGAAAATTTGTCTTTTTGGCTTGAAAATTCACACAATTTGGTGAAAAGTTGTGCTATTTGGTTGAAAATTAATGTTTTACAAAAAATTGGCCTTTTTAGCTTAAAAATTCAACTATTTGGTTTAAAATTAATATTTTTCTTGAAATTTTATATTTTCGGGTTGAATGTTAACTTTTTTGTCGAAAATTCATAATTTTGGGTTGAAAATTCAACCGTTTTGTAGAAAAAATTGTCTTTCTGGCTTGAAAATTTAAAAATTTGAATGAAAATTCAATTATTTCAATTCATATTTGTGGGTTGAAAATTGAACTCTTTTGTAGAATGTTCGTCTTTTTGGTTTAAAAATTTATTTTTTATAGTATTTGTTGTAATTCATTTTTTTCGTTAAAAAATCGTTAGAGCGCGGTTAGCGCTCGGATGGGTGACCGTTCGGGATTCTCTTTTCAGTCCGTTTAACTACTTTCAAGCGAGAGGTTTGATGCCGAATATGGATGTGGGCACTCGATGTTATCAAAAAACCCACATTTAAACTCATTTGTCTATATCCAGCTGTGCTCAGGAGTTTTAGTTTTCTGCAGTTTTCCACTTCTCTGACCAAATATTAAGACGAATGCGAGCGCTTCTAAAAATAATCCGCTGCAGATGGTACGGGATTTAGAGAATCCACAGGATTGAGTACGTCAGGCAATGGTAATGTTCAAAAAGTATGTACATATAAGTAATAAAAAATAAAAATAACATTCAAAAAAGTGAGTTGGTTGTCAAATGAAGAGAGAGATGTATAGGTATTAGGTAGCAAATGAAAGGTGGATGCAGTTTAGGAAGAGGTCGTCTTGAACGGCAGTGGAGACCTAGATTTCATTTTCGTTGATGAGTTTGGCGTAAGTCCAGCTCAACTAAATATATCTAGACCGTACCACTCATCTTCAGCAAAGGTACGACTGCAAGTACACTTTACCCTAGACTCTAAACTCTAGAACTCTAGAGGCCTAGACCAATGAACGATGAATTTTCGTTTCACTGTTTGTCGACTTTCTCGTCAACTGTATGTTTAGTTACATCACACATAGCTGCCTGGAAATCTTTAAATACTGTAAATTGTGTGGATTCAAAATGCAGTGCATGGGAAAACTCGAGAGTAAATATCCTGACTGCGCCAACTTATTACGAATGCTTTAAACATTTACCAGAAAATTTTTTTCCCCTGCAGTATGTTGGGACTGCAATGGGGTTGTAGCATATAGAAAAAAATGTGCCTTGTTATATTAAAAGAGCACTAAAACTTGAATATAATTACTTGAGGAAAGTGTTTTGAAATAAGTTTAAACTTTTTTTTAATGTTTAGAAACTGCACTTTTTAAATTTTTTGCGGGAATATGCAGCATTCTGATTGGGCCAGCTTCGGAAGTCAACATCTGTCTGATTAGCGCAGTTGATGGGAGATTTAATATGGCCGCTAGTGATTGGCGTAAACATAACCTAATTTCACGTTTATTATTTAAAACCTGCTCGAAAAGTATGATAAAAGACCAAAAATGTATTCAAATTGAACGTAGAATTTTAGTAAAACCGGTATTTGTAAAGTGTGGCAGTGTAAATGGGCCAAAAGTCGACATGTGGATAGTCACAAAATTTTTCGTCAGCTGTCAGCTGGATACTTCGTTAGTCAATAGAACCCCTGCATACCATTATTCTGATTGGTTCAACATTTCAAATACATTTTTTAAGTGCTAAATTTTTTAGAAAATGCAGTATTTAAAAAATATATTATCTAAAATTCATGCCACAACCCCATTTATACATTTTTGACTGTGTGTATTCTCTTCCGGCACATTTTAACGGATTTTAATTTTCTCTTCCGGCATATTCAGCCGAATTCTTATTTTCTCTTCTGGCTTCTTTTCGGCTTTTAATTTTCTCGATAATTGAAGAGAATCGCGGCTTTCCCGAATTTTCGTAATTTGAATAAAGTTTTTGTGAAAAGGTATTTTTTTGAAAAATGTTTTTTAGCTTGACTTCAACTATTTGGTTGAAAATTAACTTTTTTGTTGAAAATTCACATTTTTGGTACAAAATTCAACTGCTTTTTGGAAAATTCATTTTTTTGTTTGTTACAAATTTAACTGCTCTTTCAAAAAATCATATTTTTTGTTTAAAAATGCAACTAATTTGTACAAAATTTGTATTTTTTGTTTAAAAATTCAACTGTTTTGTTGACAATTCGTCTTTTTGGGTTGAAAATTTTATTAGCTTTGTTGTGAAACATTTGTATTTTTTGTTTAAAAATTCAACTGTTTTGTTGACAATTCGTTTTTTTTTGGGTTGAAAATCTTATTAGCTTTGTTGTGAAACATTTGTATTTTTTGTTTAAAAATTCAACTGTTTTGTTGAAAATTCTTCTTTTTGGGTTGAAAATCTTATTAGTTTTGTAAAAAATTAACTTTTTAGTTGCAAGTTCATATTTTCGGGTTGAAAATTCAACTGTTTTATAAAAAAATGTAACTTTTTTGTTTGGAAATTCAATAGTTTCGTTAAAATGTTGATTCACTCTTGATTGAAAAATCTTTCCTGGTTGAAGATTGAACTATTTTGTTTAAAATTGAACTGATTTATTCGAAATTTTTTTTTTTTAATCATCCTTCAATCATCCATTTTATTAAAATTAAGCCTTGAAGGTTGAAAATTCAACTGTTTGATCAAAAATTCAACTGCTTTATTGAAAATTCTTCCTTTTGGAGAAAAAATTATCTTTTTTAGATTGAAAATTCTTCTTTTTTAGTATCGAAAAGTTCTGGGTTAAAAATACAACTGTCTTATAAAAAAATCGGCTTGATGCATAAAAAATCATTTTTTTTTTGGATTGAAAATTAATTTTTTCGGACTTTTGATTAAAAGTGCTACTAATTCGTTCAAAATTCTCCTTTTTTGCTTGAAAGTTCAATTATTACGTTGAAAATTTTATTATTTTTTTTAATATAACTGTTTTGTTAAAAAGTTATATTTTATTTTTTTAAATGTTTCCTTTCAGATGAAAAATTATATTTTTTAGGATTGAAAAATCTTCTTATTTAGTATGGAAAAGTTCTGTGCTAAAAATATAACTGTCTTCTAAAAATATTCGTCTTTTTGTATAAAAAATCATCTTTTTCGGTCGATAATTCATTTTTTTTTATAGAGAAGTTTTTGGTTAAAAATTCATCTTTTTGCTTCAAAAATTGGAATTTCTTATTAAAAATGCAACTAATTGGTTCAAAATTCTTCTTTTTTTGCTTCAAAAATTCAACTGCTTTGTTGAAAATTCTTCTTTTTTTTTAGAAAAGTTCTTAGTGGAAAATTCAACTGTTCTCCAAAACCAATTTGTCTTTTTGGATCAAAAAATAATTTCTTCGGATTGAAAATTTATCTTTTTTTGGTAGAAAAGTTCTTAGTTGAAAATTCAACTGGCGAGTTTTAATTTTCTCTTCCGGCCTATTTTGCCGAGTTTCAATTTTCTCTTCCGGCATATTTGGACAAATTTTTATTTTATTTTCCGGCATATTTTGCCAAATTTTTATTTTCCGCTCAGAAAAATTTCATAGGAGATAAATTTTCAAGCCCGTTGCATAATTTGCCGGAAGAAAATACTCGAGTCATTTTTTGAAGCAATTTTTTTTTAATTGTTTATATGAGCTGATATTAGAGTATTAAAGTAGTAAAGTAATATCAGCTGACAAAGAAGTGGCGCTGACGATAAAATATGCCAGAAAATAAAATAAAAATCCGGCAGAATTTGCCGGAAGACAATACTCGAGTTATTTTTTGAAGCGATTCCTGCT
>CAKNYM010033986.1:14847-31880 GCA_932195095.1 Andricus curvator
ATATTTTGCCGGAAGACAATACTCGAGTTATTTTTTGAAGCGATTCCACTTTAATTGTTTATATGAGCTGCTATTAGAGTATTAGAGTATTATTAGCGGACAAATAAGAAGTGGCATTGCCGATCAAATATGCCAGAAAATAAAAGAAAAATCCGGCATAATTTGCCGGAAGACAATAGTCGAGTTATCTTTTTAAGCGATTTCTTCTTTAATTGTTTACATGAGCTGATATTAGAGTATTAAAGTATTATTAGCGCACAAAGAAGTGGCGTTGACGATAAAATATGCCAGAAAATGAAATAAAAATCGAAGACAATACTCGAGTTATTTTTTGAAGCGAATCCTTCTTTGATTGTTTATATGAGCTGATATCAGAGTATGTGGGTATGTGTGTATCAGCAGGTGCTCTCAATAATTTTCGAACGTTTAATATAAACGTGGTTGAAGGATCCGCAGATACAATCCGCAGCACAATACTTGAGTTATTTTTTGAATTGATTCCTTCTTTAATTGTTCATATGAGCTGATATTAGAGTATGAGAGTATTATTAGCGGACAAGGAAGTGGCGTTGGCGATAAAATATGCCAGAAAATAAAAGAAAAATCCGGCATAATTTTTGGAAGCGATTCCTTTTTCAATTGTTTATATGAGCTGATATTAGAGTATGAAAGTATTATTAGCGGACAAAGAAGTGGCGTTGACGATCAAATATGCCAGAAAATAAGATAAAAATCAGGCATTATTTGCCGGAAGACAATACTCGAGTTATTTTTTGAAGCGATTCCTTCTTTAATTGTTTATATGAGCTGATATTAGAGTATGAGAGTATTATTAGCGCACAAAGAAGTGGCATTGGCGATAAAATATGCCAAAAAAGAAAATAAAAATCCGGCATAATTTTTGGAAGCGATTTCTTTTTCAATTGTTTATATGAGCTGATATTAGAGTATGAGAGTATTATTAGCGGACAAAGAAGTGGCGTTGACGATAAAATATGCCAGAAAAGAAAAGAAAAATCCGGTATAATTTTTTGAAGCGATTTCTTTTTTAATTGTTTATATGAGCTGATATTAGAGTATGTGGGCATGTGTGTATCAGCAGGTGCTCTCAATAATTTTCGAAAGTTGAATATAAGCGTGGCTGAAGGATCCGCAGTGAATCACTGCACATCTCGATACGGGCAGCTGTATCTCGTTAAACCGTATCGCAAGCGTGATACGTACGATTTCTCTGCTGGTTTTGCATTTACATTTAACGTAAGCGTTTATTCATTGCACTTAGATTGCGCATCTTGTGCGGTATTTTAACCTGATTTTGGCTAAATTAAATCCTCGTGTCGCGACTAATGTACTACCTGCTGCTGGATGATAATTGACATGGGGCGAAAACGGCAGGTGTTGAATATCACTCTTCATGCTCCACTCGCAGAATCAGTGCAATGAATTACACAATGCGCTTTCTACATTTTTCCACCAAGATTATTCAATTACATTTCGAATTCATTCCGACTTTCCAAAAGTGCAGATGACATCCAATTGGATTTGGCGAATTGGTACTGATGAAGCCGGCTGCAAATCGGACTATAAATTATAAGAACATTTTTTTTTCAATGAGGAGCTATTCATAAATTACGTATCCCTCCCCTTTTAAGGATTTGGGGCTCCCCCCCCCCCCCCCCCCCTCCACCCGAGTTTTGAGAAACAAAATTTTTAATTTTTAAAATTTGATATCAGATATATAAGGGGTCGTCCATAAACTACGTTACCAATTTTGGACTTTTTACCCCCCCCCCCCCCCTCCGCAAAAAAAAGTAACGTAGTCAAAAATTCTGTGTAAACAGAGGAAAACATTTTGAACTTATGAAGGATAAATTCTAAACCAAAAATGGAATAGTTAAATTTTCAGATAAAAGATTAATTTTTAACCAAAAAAGATTAATTTTTAACGAAATAGTTATATTTTTAACCAAAAAAGACGAATTATCAACAAAATTAATCAATTTTGAACCAAATAGTATATTTTTCAATCTAGAAAGATGGGCTTTTTACAAAATAGTTAAATTTTCAATCAAATAATTACATTTCCAACCAAGAAGATAAATTTTTAACCAAGAGGATTAATTTTCTACCATAAAAGACGAGTTTTCAATTAAAGAGTTGAATTCTCAACAAAATATTAAACTTTCCAACAAAAAAGTTGAATTTTTAACTAAATAGTTGAATTTTTAACTGAATAGTTGAATTTTAAATCTACAAAGATGAATTCTCAAGAAAGAAAAAATTTAATGGGTGGCATTTTAACCAAAAAAGACAAATTTTTTACAAAATACAAATTTAGATTTTTCAGTCAAAAATAAAAAAAAATCATTTAATTTTTAACTTTCAAGCCAAAAGAGGAATTTTCTGTAAAATAGTTGAATTTTCAACAAAAAAGTTCATTTTCAACCAAAAGGTTACTTTTTTAACCAAAAAAGAGGAAATTTCAAACCAGGAAGATTATTTTTCTATTAAAAGACACATTTTTAACTAAAAAAAAATTAATATTTAACAAAAATTAGAGAATTTTAATTTTGAGTTGAAAAAATTAATTTCAAACCCCAAAAAAATTAACTTCCAACAGAATAATTAAATTTTCATTTTATAGTAGATATTTTAACCAAGAAAGATTTTAATTTTTAAACAAAAATAGTTAAATTATTCAACCAGAAAAGACGAATTTTCAACAAAATAGTTGAATCATCAACCAAAACTGATTAATTTTCAAATAGATAGTTGCTATTTGTCCAAAAAATATTAAATTTCTTATAAAACAGATGAATTTTTTTAACCAAAATACAAATTTTAAACCAAGAAAGATTTCGGTTGAACATTTATCATAAAAATATCAATTTTCAACAGGAAGTTAATTTTCTACAAAAATAGTTGAATTTGAATATTCAAATTCGTGGGTAAAAGATATACTACTTTTTTAAGATTTTTTGTTTTGTTTTTAAAATTAATTTTTTTAACTGAAAATGTAAATTCTCCATTTTTGGTTGAATATTGAGTTTCTTTAGTTAAAGATTTGTCTTTTTTTGGTAGAAAACTAATCTTTCCGGTTTGAAATTTCGTCTTTTTTGGTTACAAATTCTTTTCTTTAAATGAAAATTTGAATATTCCAATTTTTATAGAAAATTCTTCTTTTTTTATAGAAAATTAATCTTCTTGATTGAAATTTTGTCTACCTTTGTTGAAAATGTAGCTATTTTGTTGACAATTATTTTTTAATAAAAAATTAATTTTTTTTAACTGAAAATTAAAGTATTCCAGTTGAAGATTCATAATTTTAGTTGAAAATTCATCTCTTTGGAATAAAATTCATCTATTTGGTTACAAATTAATTCATTTTATTTAAAATTCATAAATCTTGCTTAAAAATTAATTTATTTTGTTGAAAATTCATCATTTTTGTTTGAAAATCTATCTTATTTGTAGGATATTCATTTTTTTTGCCTAAAAACTCTACAGTTTGGTTAAATTTTTTTTTCTTTCTTGACTGAAAAATCTTCCTTCGTTTAAAGTTTGTCTTTTTTGAAATTTTTTTTCTTTCTTGCCTGATAAATCTATCATGGTTAAAAATTGGACTTTTCAAAATTTATCTCATTTCGTAGATCTTTTATGTTGAAAATTCATCTTTTTTTCATTCAATTCAAGTTTTTTTTTATAAATTTAAAATCGTTTTTGGTTGAAGTATCAACTAGCACATTTGTTTTTGTTAATTCATCTTTTTTTCTTCATAATTTCAACTAAATGGTTGAAAGAGGAACTATTTTGTTGAAATTTTGTTTGTTTGTTGAAATTACATCATTCAAGTTAAAAAGTAATCTTTTTAATTCAAAATTGAACTATTTGGCTGAAATACGACTTCTTTGGTAGAAAGTTAATTTTCTCGTACAAAATTGCAACTATTTGGTTGAAAATTAACGTTTTTGTTGAAAATGTGTTTTTTCGATTAAAAAAATCAACCGTTTTTTAGAAAATTCTCCTTTTTTGCTTGAAAATTAATCTTTTTTAGGTGAATTCAACTATTTGGTTAAAAATGTATGTACTTTGTTGAAAATGGAATTATTTTGTTGATGATTGGGCGAGAAGCTCTTGGAGGAGCTCTTGGAAATCTCTCAGCAATCTAGCATTCGTGAGAAATCTTGGAAATCCCACGTGAGTTCTGATTGCGAGCAGAGTCGGAAATCTCGGAACTCCTGGCAATCTCAACGAAACCTTGGAAGTCTCTGTAAAAATGCAATACAGATTGTCGCATTCACGGTTTTAATTCAGATCTAAAAAGGCAAGTGTGGTTGACCGTTATCTCAATCGGGGTGCCCCCGAAAAAATTCGCTGGGGGTACTCCCGACTTATTATTCTCGTTCTGACCAAGAATCAATTTCTTTTAAGATGCCACCTCGAAATGTAAAGAGAAATGGCCCTTTTCGAGTTAAAAAATCAACCGTTTTTGAGAAAATTCTTCTTTTTTGCTTGAAAATTAATCTTTTTTAATTGAATTCAACTATTTGGTTCAAAATGTATGTACTTTGTTGAAAATGGAATTATTTTGTTGATGATTGGGCGAGAAGCTCTTGGAGGAACTTTTGGAAATCTCTCAGCAATTCGTGAGAAATCTTGGAAATCTCACGTGAGTTCTGATCGCGAGCAGAGTCGGAAATCTCGGAACTCCCGGCAATCTCATCGAAACCTTGGAAGTCTCTGTAAAAATTCAATACAGATTGCCGCATTCACAGTTTTAATTCAGATCTAAAAAGGCAAGGGTAGTTGACCGGTATATCAATTGAGGTGCCCCCGAAAAAAATTCGCTGGGGGAACCCCCGACTTATTATTCTCGTTCTGGCCAAGAATCAATTACTTTCAGGATGCCAGCTCGAAATGTAAAGAGTGAAATGTAAAGAATGTGAATAAATTTATTTCTCTTTACATTTCGAGGTGGCATCCTAAAAGTAATTGATTCTTGGCCAGAACGAGAATAATAAGTCGGGAGTACCCCCAGCGATTTTTTTCATGGTCACCCCAATTGAGATAACGGTCAACCACCCTTCCCTTTTTAGATCTGAATCAAAACTGTGAATGCGGCCATCTGTATTGAATTTTTACAGAGACTTCCAAGGTTTCGATGAGATTGCCGGGAGTTCCGAGATTTCCGACTCTGCTCGCGATCAGAAATCACCTGGGATTTCCAAGATTTCTCACGAATATGCTGAGAGATTTCCAAGAGTTCCTCCAAGAGCTTCTCGTCCAATCATCAACAAAGCAGTTCAATTTCCGACAAAAAAAGATGACCTTTTAAGAAAATACTTCAGTTGTCAACAAAATAATTCCATTTTCAACAAATGGCCTTTTTCGAGCTAGGCTCAAAAGAGACCACTTCAAGAGCCAAGTCTAGGACTCTATGTAAGTCGGTCGAAGGCACCCACCGAGCCTGACCTACCCTCTTTCTGAGGTAACAGGTAACAGGTAAGAGGTAACAGTTTCTGTTTACCTGTCCAACATTTTCGGAAATAAATCAAATATAATAAAGATCCTAGAGTTAGGAGCCAGAACGGTAGGAAACGCTGCCAATCTTATGAATGTAACAATAGAATCGGTTTAACCCGTTTTCTGATCAATTCAGAAAGATTTCCCAGTGACCGCAGGGGCCATATATCAAAAACGAGAAAGTAAACTTCCTAGCCTAGTGAACCCTTCCAATTCCGTCTTTTAAATTCGGGATCAAATATTTTTTTATAAAAGCCTTAGAATCTTCGATGCTGAGGATTCAATGACTTATTTTAATCAATTTTTAATAAAAGATTATTTTTTATATTCACCATATGTTGTGATAAACAGAGCCAAACAGTTTTAAAATCTGCAGTACGAAATCAAAAAGTTCAGTTGAAAATTAACTTAAATTAAATTTTAAAATACTTGGATGACTTGAATAAAATCTTTAATTAAAGTGTTTTATTCATCAGTCTATAAATGATCAAAATTTATATTTATTTATATTTATTTATTATTTCGGTAAAAGTTCATTTATTTAAATTACAAATTCTACTATTATATTTTTGTTTCAGAATTAATCTTTTGTGGTTAAAAATTAAAGTATTTCGTTGAAAATTTAATTATTTTGTTGAAATTTCAACAAGTTTGTTAAAAATTCATTCTCTTTCGTTGAAAATTCAATTGTTTTGTAGAAAATTCGTCTTCTTTCATTCAATTCAACTATTTTTTATTTAAAACGTGAATCACTATTTTTTTTTTTTTTAATTTTTGATTCTATTATGCGGTTGAAATTTTTTTTTTTGTAGTAAATTAATCTTCTTGCGTAACTGTTTTGTTGACAATTTGCTTTTTTTTGTAGAAATTTAATTTTTTAAACTGAAAATTTTAATATTACATTCTTGGTGAAAATTTAATTGTGTTTTTCAGTTAAAAATTCAACTATTCGGTGGAAACTTAATTCCATTTGTTAAAAATTCTTCTTTTCTGGTAGAAAATTAATCTTCTTGGTTGAAAATCCATTTTTTTGGTTGAAAATGTAACTAGTTTGTTCACAAAGCGTTTTTTTTTGGTATAAAATTAATGTTTTGAATTGAAAATTCAACTATTCTAGATGAAGATTCATCAGTTTAGTTGAAAATTCATCTCTTTGGTTAGAAATTCGTTTTTTTTTATTGTAAAGTTAAACATTTTTTTTTAAATTCAACTATTTTATTCAAATTCGTCTTTTTTTGTGGAAAATTTATCTTCTTAGCTGAAAATTCAACTATTTGGTTAAAATTGATATATTTTCTTGAAAATTCAACAATTTTGTTGGTTCAAAATTCAAATATTTTTGTCCGAAATATCAACTATTACATTTTCATTGAGAATAAATCTTTTTTTGTGGAAAATTGGACTACATGGTTGAAAGTGGAACTATTAAAAAATAAAAAAATTTTCTTGAAATTCTATTATGTGGTTAAAACATCGTATTTTTTGGTAGGAAATTAATCTTCTTGCCTAAAAATTGATTCTTTTTCATTGAAAATTCAACTATTTGGTGGAAAATTAACTTAATTTTTCAAAAATTCTTCTTTTTTCGTAGAAAATTAATCTTCTTGGTTGAATATTCATTTTTTTAATGCAAATATTTTGTTCACAATTTGTTTTTTCTTTGTAGAAATTAAATTTTTTTTTTGGTTCTTTTTTGGTAGAAAATTTATTTTCTTAGTTGAAAATTCAACTATTTGGTTAAAAATGTGTATATTTTATTAAAAATTCGCCTTTTTGTAAAAAAATTAATCTTTCTGGTATAGAATTCAAATTTTGTTTGGCTAGCACATTTTTCGCTGATAATTAATTTGTTTCTTAATACAATAAAATGGTTGAAAGTGGAACTATTTTGTTAAAAATTTATTTATTTGTTAAAATTTCATCATTTAAATTAAAAAGTAATCTTTTTGTTTGAAAATTTAACTATTCTGCTGGAACTTAAACTTTTTTGGAAGCAAACTAATCTTCTTGTTTAAAAATTCAACTGTTTGGTTCAAAATTGATGTATTTTATAGAAAATTCTTTTTTTTTGTAGAAAAATAATCTTCTTAGTAGAAACTTCAACTATTTCAATAATAATTAACGTTTTTATTAAAAATTCATATTTCCGAGTTAAAAAATAAACTGTTTCGTAGAAAATTTTCCTCTTTTGCTTGAAAATTAATATTTTTTACTTGAATTCCACTTTTTTCAATTTATTTTGAATCAAATCCTTTTTCAATTAAAATGACTATATTACATTTTTCTTTTAAAATTGATCATTTAAGGTTGAAAATTCAACTACTTATTTAAAAGTGTAACTGCTTTGTTAAAAATTCATTTTCATTTTTTTTTAGTTCAAAATTTATTTATTTTTTTTCTGAAAATGTAATTATTCCATTTCTGGTTAAAAATTTATCTTTTTTAGTTGAAAATTCAAATATATGTTTGGAATTTAACTATATTGTTGAAAATTTATCTTTTTGGTAGAAAATTAATCTTCTTGGTAGAAAGTTCCTATTTTTTGTTTAAAATTCAACTATTTATTTAAAAATTAAGTTTATAGTAGATAGACGAAATGGTTAAAAATTTTACTGAGTCTCTGGGTTAATGAGCTTCGGGTAAAGAATCATAAACCCTCAATAATTTCTAACCACAATTATCATACAGAACATGTGTTGGGGTTGAAAGGTGTGAACCTTGCATAATTTAAATGATGCGGGACGTAAATTATGCAACCTAGTGTCAAAAGTATATCCATTAAATAAAAAAAATTATATAAATGAATAAATTATAAAAAATAAATGTTATTGCTAAATCCACTATTTCTTTAATTTTCCTTCAAAAATACTTTTGAACTTTTTCGCTAATTGGCTAGTTGAATTTTCAAGGAAATAGTCCAAATTTAAACCAAAAAAATTATTTCTGAACACAATACATGAATTTTTTACCGAATAGTTGAATTTTTGACCAAGGAGATTAATTTTCAACTAGAAAAGAAAAATTTTCAACAAAAAAAATGACGAATTTTCAACTGAATAGTTGAATTTTTAAACTCAAAAAGATTAATATTTAACCAAAAGTGATGTAGTTAAATTTGCATTTAAGAGAATTTATTTTCAATAAAAAAAATTTTTTCTGCAAAACAGTTAAATTTTTTCAAAATAGTTGAATTTTCTACCAGAATGTTGAATTTTCAACTAAAATTTTCAACAAAATAGTTCAATTTTAGTTACAAAAATTTAATTTTTAACGAAAAAAAAACAACAAATTTTCAACTAAAATTATGAATATTCCACGAAAAAAATTAAGATTTAAGAATGAAGTTCATTTTTCAAACTAAAAAGATGAATTTTCAACAAAACAAATAAATTCTCAACTAAATGGTTAACAAATAAATTTAATTTTGTACCAAATATTAAGATTTTTAATTAAAAAATACGAATTTGCAATAAAAATGGTTACATTTTCTACTAAATTGTTCAATTTTCGAGCGAAAAATAATTTTCAACAATAAAGTTAGTTTGAAACCGAAACTGATTGATTTTTAATTAGACAGTTGCTTTGTTAAACAAAAAATGTTAATTTTCTACATAAAGAGATAAATTTAAAAAAAATTAGTGAAAAAAAAGACGAATTTTCAACAAAACAGTAGAATATTCGACCAAGAAGTATGAATTCTTCAGAAAATTGTTGAATTTTGAACAAATGAATTCAATTTTTAACCAAAAAAAATAAATTTTTTTACCAAAAAGACAAATTTTCAATAAAATACAGAAATTTTAACCAAATGGTTTAATTTTCTAATGAATTGTTACATTTTCGAGACGAAAAAAACTATATTTATACAAAACAGTTGAATTTTCAACAAAAAGTTAATTTTCAATTGAAAGATTAATTTTTAGCCAGACAGTTGGGTTTTTAACCAAAAAAGGTTACATTTTTACAAAAATAGATGAATTTTCAACAACAAAAATTCATTAGTTAAAAACAAAAATATTGCTATCAAATTGTTGAATTTTCGAGCCAAAAAGACGAATTTTCAACAAATGAATTCAATTTTGAACCAAGTTATAAGAAATAAAGTTTATTTTTATATAGTTTTAAAATATGAGGTTAGAAAAAAGGAAATTTGGCTTAAAAAAACGTTAATTTGTTAAAAATTCTTCTTTTTGGTAGAAAATGAATCTTCTCGGTTGAAAATTACTCTTTTTTTATTGAAAATGTAACTATTTTGTTGGAATTTTGTTTTCGTTTGTTGTAGAAAATTTATATTTATTCTTACACTATTTTTTAAAATTTGCAACACTATTTACACTATTTTTAATCTTTGAAGTAAGTCTCAGTATTTTTTTAAATTCTCCTTTTTTCGTTAAAAATGTTATTAGTGTTTGAAAATTTATTTATTTTGGTAGAAAATTTAACAGTTTTGCAGAAAATTGGGTTTTTCCTCAAAAATTCGACAATTTAGTTGACATTTCTTTCTCTCTTTACTAAAAAAATCTTCTGGGTTGAAAATTCAACAATTTGTTCAAAAATTAAACTATTTTGTTGAAAAATTAATAATTTTGTTCTTAATAATTCGTCCTTTTGGATTGAAAATTCATCTTTTATGTTAGAAAAGTCACCTTTTTTGGTTGAAATAAATAATTAAATTTCAAATTTTGAAACTTAAATTTGAAATCGTTCGTTCAAAAAATGACATTTTTTTGCTTGAAATGTTAGGAATTTAAGGAGTTTGAATGAAGTCGATCGAAAATTAATTTTTCTAAGAGAAAATTAACCTAATCCGTTTTTTGTTTGAAAATTGATCTTTTCTAGTTATAAATTTATGTATTTGGTTGAAAATTCTTATATATGTATATATTTTTTTTTTTTGAAAATGCAATATTTTTACTTGAAATAATTATAATTTGAAGCGTTTTAAAGTGAATTTGAAAGAATTCGGTCTTTGTTGAAAATATTTTTTTTCAAGTGAAAATTTAGCTATTGCCTTTTTGGTTGAAATTTTTTTTTTTTATTTTTTTTTTTGAAGATTCTACTACTTTTTTGAAAATTAATGTATTTGGTTGAAAAATCATCTATCTTGACAGAAAGTTAATCTTTTCGGTTAAAAATGCATCTTTTTGGTAGAAAATTTAATTATTTGGTTGAAAATTATTTTTTTATTTGAAATTTTATTTTTTCGGATCGAAAATTCAACTGTTGTATTTCTTTTTTAAAATATGAACTATTTGGTAAAAAATTAATCGTTTTTGGTTCAAAATTTTATTAGTATTTAAAAGTGTATTTATTTTAGTAGAAAATTTAACTGTTTTGCAGAAAATTGCTTTTTTGGCTCAAAAATTCCACAATTTATTTGAACATTTTTTTCTCTCTTGATTGACAAAAACCTTCTAGGTTGAAAATTAAACAATTTGTAAATTAAATTAAATTAAATTGAAAATTTACTATTTGTGTTAGAAAAGACACCTTCTTGGTTGGAATAAATAATTACATTACAAATTTTTGAAACTAAATTTAAAATTGTCTGTTGAAAAAATTACATTTTTTTGCTTTGAATGCGTCAGGAATTTGAAGAATTTAAATTTAATTTCCAAAGGTCTTGGTGGGTTGAAAATTAATTTTAAATTAATTCCTTTAACTGAAAATTTAACTATGTGTTTCTGTTCGTTGTAGAAAATTTATATATATTTTGACACTATTTTTTTTAATTTACGACACTATTTACACTATTTTTTTTAATTTACGACACTATTTACACTATTTTTGATCTCTCAAGTGAGTTTTTCATTATCGGATTGAGAGGAAATACTGTTAATGAAATGTGAGAAATTTTCACTCGTAAGAATGGCCACTTTCAAATTTGTAGTTGTAACCTCCTCATAATGGAATAAAAGTTTGCATAACTTTTTACCTTTTTAAGTGTTGTTCCTTTTACATGAGATGCGTCAGCATATGGTAAAACTTTGGATATCGAAAAGAAAGCCTATCCAGTTTATTTCATTTTAAAAAATTTTAATTTTAGTTTACATATACATATTATAATAATAATTCATAATTAATAATATAATAATAATATAAATAAATATAATAATAATTAATAATTTACAACAACAAGATAGTTACATTTTCAACCAAAAGGTTTAATTTTCTACGGAAAAAGACGAGTTTTAAACAAAATGCATTAATTTTCCACTAAAAATTATAAATTTTAATTAAAAAAAAAAAAATTTCAAATAAAAAAAAAATAATTTTCAGTTTTATCCTGCTCTGACGTATGTATTTGTTTTCGTGAGAGTATCAAACTTGATTTGACCAATCCTTTGACGAAAAGTCTCTCCCGCATAAGAAACCCGGCAATCGAGAGTTGCTTTCACAGGTTGCATAACAGTGGATTTTTGGTGACGAGAATTTAAATTGGATCTCGAGTCACATGGCTAACAGTACTTTCGAGTAAATTATACATATCCCGTTCGCAATGCTGTACGTACCGTATTCCGTAATTCTTGAAACTAAAAAAAAACAGCTAGCTGGAATTTATTTAAAATAAAAAACAATTGAATTTAGGCAATAAGAACGAATTTTCAACAAAAGACTTGAATCCTCAACTAAAAGAGATGAATTTAAACCAAGGTGTTGTATTTTTAACCAAAAAATTAATTTTACATAAAAAAGACGAATTTTCAAGAAAATAAATCAATTTTCAACCAAATAGCTTAATTTTCAACTAAATTATTGTAGTTTCAAGCCAAAACACAAATTTTCTAAAAGAAAAGTTAAATTTTCAACAAAAAAGTTAATTTTCAACCAAAAAAATAATTTTCTACAAAAAAAAAATAATTTTCAACGACATACGTAAATTTTTAACCAAACAGCGAAATTTTTTACTAAATTGATGAATCTTCGAGCCGAAAAAAAGAATTTTCTAAAAAACAGTTAAATTATTTATTAGATTTAGATTAATTTAAACCTAGCAGTTGCATTGTTAACTAAAAAATCGATTTTCTACCAAAAAAGAAAAAAAATTAATATTTCAACAAAACACATAAATTTTCAACCCAACAACTAAATTTTCTACTGAATTGTTGAAATTTCAAGGAAACAAAAAACGAATTTTCCACAAAACAGTTGAATTTTCAACAAAAAAGTTGATTCTCAACCAAAAGTTTTATTTTCTACGGAAAAAGACGAGTTTTTAACAAAATAGATTAATTTTCTACTGAAAATTATAAATTTTCATTTCAAAAAAATAATTTTCAAGTGGAAAAACTAATTTTCAACAAAAGATTTGAATCCTCAAATAAAACAGATAATTTTTAATCAAGCAGTTGCATTGTTCACTAAGAAATTGATTTTATACCAGAAAAGACGAATTTTCAAGAAAATATGTAAATTTTCAACCAGATAGCTGAATTTTTACCTAAATTTTTTAATTTTTAAACCAAAAATCTAATTTCCTAAAAAGCAGTTGAATTTTCAACCAAAAATTTAATTTCCAACCAAGAGGATTGATTTTCTACAAAAAAACTTTTAAAAAATTATAAATTTTCTGTAAAAAAAAATTTTCAATTAAAGGAACGAATTTTCCACAAAACAGTTGAATTTTCAACGAAAAAGTTAATTTTTTACCAAGAGGATTAATTTTCTACCAAAAAAGACAAATTTGCAGAAAAAGTAAATTTTCATTAAAATAGTTACATTTTCAAACCAAAAGATTTCATTCTTTACCAAAAAAAAAAACTAATTTTTAACAACATACATGAATTTTCTACTAAAAATTATAAATTTTAATTTTGTTTAAATAATAATTTTCAACTAAAGAAACTAATTTTCAACAAAATATTTGTATCCTCAAAGAAGAGAGAACAATTTTTAACCAAACTGTTGCATTGTTAACAAAACAATTGATTTTCTACCAAAAACGAGAGAAAATTAATATTTCAACAAAATACATACATTTTGAACCAAATATCTAAATTTTTTACTAAATTGTTGAATTTTCGTGCCGAAAAAACAAAATTTTTACGAAATTGTTGAATTTTCAATGAGAAAGTTCATTTTAAACTAAAAGGATTAATTTTCTACAAAAAAAGACGAATTTGCAAAAAAAAAAGGAAATTTTAAACAAGATACTTACATTTGAAAAAGAAAAGGTTACATTTTCTGAGAAAAATAAACAAATTTTTAACAAAATACATGAATTTTCGACTGAAAATTGTAAATTTTCATTTAAAAAAATAATTTTCAATTAAAGAAACTAATTTTCAACAAAATATTTGTATCCTTAAATAAAACAGATTAATTTTTAACCAAAATACATGAATTTTCTACTAATAATTATTAATTTTCATTAAAAAGATAATAATTTCGAATTAAAAGAACTAATTTTCCAACAAAAGACTTCAATTCTGAACTAAAACAGAATTATTTTTAATAAAAAAAAATTTGTTAACCACAAAAATTTGTTTTTCTACCAAAAAATACAACAAATTAATATTTCAAGAAAATACATAAATTTTCTACTAAATTGTTGATTTTTCAAGTCAACAAACCAATTTTCCACAAAAAATTGAATTTTCAAGAAGAAAGTTAATTTTAAACCGAACGGATTAATTTTCCAACAAAAAATATGAATTTTCAACAAGATAGTTACATTTTCAACCAAAAGATTTAATTTTCTACAAAAAAAAAATGAATTTTTGAAAAATATTTTAACTAAAAAATTGGTTATCTACAGAACGAATTTTCAAGAAAACATAAATTTTCAACGAAATAGCTGAATTTTTAAATAAATTGTTTCATTTTCGAGCCAAAAAACGAATTTTCTACGAAACAGTTGAATATTCAACAAAAAAGTTGATTTTCAACCAAAGGTTTTATTTTCTACGGAAAAAGACGAGTTTTTAACCAAATAAATTAATTTTCTACTAAAAATTATAAATTTTCATTTGAAAAAAATATTAATTTTCAACAAAAGACTTGAATCCTTAACTAAAACAGGTTGAGTTTTAACCAAACAGATGCATCGTTAACCAAAAAAATGGTTTTTCTACCAAAAAAGAAAAATTTTCAAAAAAATAAATACATTTTAAACCAAATAGCTGAATTTTCATCTAAATTGCGGAATTTTCGAGCAAAAAACAAATTTTCTACAAAATAGTGCAATTTTCAACAAAAAAGTTGATTTTCAGCCAAAAGAATTAATTTTCTACAAAAAAAAACTAATTTTCAACAAAATACGTAAATTTTTAACAAGATAGTTAAATTTTCAACAAAAAACCTCATTTTCTACCAAAAAAGACGAATTTTTAACAAAATACTTTAACTTTTTACTACAAATTATAAATTTTCATTTAAAAATATTAATTCTCAACTAAAAACGATACGAATTTTCAACAAAATAATTGAATTTTCAACAAAGCTCCATTGGGAATTCATGTATTTGATTGAAAATTCCCCTTTTTTATGTAAAATTAATTTTTTCGGTAAAAAATTGATCTTTTTGGTTGAAGATTGAAGTATCTTGTTGAAAATTCTTTTTTTTTTATTAAATTTTGTCAACAGAAAATTTAACTATCCCCTGTTTGTTCGAAAAACATTTATTTTTGATTTTTTTTTATGTTGAAAATTATTCTTTTTTGGTTGAAAGTTGGAATACTTTGTTGAAAATTCGATTTTTCTTTTAGTTAGAAATTAATTTTTTAAACTGAAAATATAATTCAATTTTGGTTGAAAAATTTACTTTTTTTAGTTGAAAATTTCTGTATTTCGTTAAAAAAAATTTTTTCTGGTAGAAAAATCGTTTTTTTATTGAACTTTTTCAATTTCGTTGAAAATTGATCTTTTTGTTTGAGAATTGAAGTGTCTTTTTAAAAATTCGTTTTTTTATTGAAAATTAATTTTCTTAACTGAAAATTTAACTATCCCCTTTTTGGTTGACAATTTATCTTTTTCAGCTGAAAATTCAACAATTTGGTTGAAATTTGAACTACTTTGTAGAAATTTCGATTTTTCTTTTGGTTAAAAATTATTTTTTTTAACTAAAAATATCATTATTCTATTTTTTGTTAAAAATGTACCTTTTTAGTTGAAAATGTTCGTATTTTGATAAAAAGTCATTTTTTGGGTTGGGGGTTGTTTTGTTGAAAATTAATTTTTTTAACTGAAAATTTAAGTATCCCCTTCTTTGTTGAAAACATATTCTCCTTACCTGAAAATTCAGCTGAAAATTCGGTTTTTTACTTGGTTAAAAAATTAATTTTTTTAAACTGAAAATATCATTAACCTCCTTGGATAAAAAATATCCTTCCCGCAGAAAAGAAACATTTTCTTCTTAAAAATGCGATATAAGTGAATTTGTTTATAAAAGTTATTCACAACAATGATGTCATTTTTTTAAATAATCATTTTGAAAATTAACTTTACTTTCAAGCGGTAGAAGGATGGATGTGAGCATCAATAATACCGAATCTATGCATCCAAACTCGTCTGTCAACAACCTGCGCTCGGTTTTGGTTTTCTGCAGTTTTCCACTCCCCTGACCAAATGTTGGGACGAATGCGAGCGCTTTTGATACAAATAATCCGAAACCCCGGAAAGGGTTTACATAGACTCAAAAAATGTAATCTACACGGGAAGAATTTGATGTGAATAATACTTTGAATAAGTTTGTCTGGAAATTGCAATTTGAGTTATTGCTCTAGTCAATCACTGCTTCACACGTAGATACGTAATGAGTGACTTTTTGAACGCGATTGAAGGCGTAATCTATAATTTTATCAGTGCGTTGACCCGAGGTGTGCAGCTGACGTTTAAATCTCACCATGTGAAGTACTGCTCTTCCCTGCAGCAGATTAAAATCTTCAAACGTCATCCGGGGTCATCGACTACGTTAGCGAGAATTTCTACTTTTGTGCTTCAGTGCAGCGTGCTTTTCAGTTCTTTTCAACTTCTTTCCATATAACCCAGCAGGGCCGAAAATCTTGCCAAGACCAACAAATTTTTTTAAAGTTTTTCGTATTTCAAAGTTAGTCCGAAATCAAAAAGTGTCTCACAATGTCTTTGATAGAAAATTAATATTTTTGGTTTAATATTTTATTTTTTAGTTGAAAATTTAATTATTTGATTGAAAAGTCGTTTTTTTATTGAAAATTAATCTATTTAATTCAAATTTAAACTATTTAATTTTTGCTTAAGATTCTTCGGATTTCTAAGTTAGTCCGAAATCAAAAAGTGTCTCACACTGTCTTTGGTTGAAAATTAATCTTTTTGGTTTAACATTTTATTTTTTAGTTAAAAATTGAATTATTGGATTGAAAAGTCGTTCTTTTTATTGGAAATTAACCTGTTTAATTCAAATTTAAACTATTCAATTTTTGGTTAAGATTCTTCGGATTTCTAAGTTAGTCCGAAGTCAAAAAGTGTCTCACACTGTCTGTGATGGAAAATTAATCTTTTTGGTTAAACATTTTATTTTTTAATTGAAAATT
>CAKNYM010033986.1:31890-47725 GCA_932195095.1 Andricus curvator
AAACATTTTTTTTTAGTTGAAAATTGAATTATTTGACTGAAAAGTCGATTTTTTATTTGGAAATTAATCTGTTCAATTCAAATTCAAAGTATTTAATTTTTGGTTAAGATACATTGGATTTCTAAGTTAGTCCGAAATCGAAAAGTGTCTCACACTGTCTTTGATAGAAAATTAATTTTTTTGGTTAAACATTTTATTTTTTAGTTGAAAATGTAATTATTTTGTTGAGAATTTTTTTTTATTGGAAATTAATCTGTTCAATTCAAATTTAAACTATTCAATTTTGGGTTAAGATACTTCGAATTTCTAAGTTAGTCCGAAATCAAAAAGTGTCTCACACTGTCTTTGATAGAAAATTAATCTTTTTGGTTAAACATTTTATTTTTTAATTGAAAATTGAATTATTTGATTGACAAGTCGTTTTTTTTATTGGAAATTAATCTATTTAATTCAAATTTAAACTATTTAATTTTTTGTTAAGATACTTCGAATTTCTAAGTTAGTCCGAAATCAAAAAGTGTCTCACACTGTCTTTGGTTGAAAATTAATCTTTTTGGTTCAACATTTTATTTTTTCGTTGAAAATTGAATTATTTGATTGAAAAGTCGTTTTTTTTTATTGGAAATTAACCTGTTTAATTCAAATTTAAACTATTCAATTTTTGGTTAAGATTCTTCGGATTTTTAAGTTAGTCCGAAGTCAAAAAGTGTCTCACACTGTCTGTGATGGAAAATTAATCTTTTTGGTTAAACATTTTTTTTTAGTTGAAAATTGAATTATTTGACTGAAAAGTCGTTTTTTTATTGAAAATTAATCTATTTAATTCAAATTTAAACTATTTAATTTTTGCTTAAGATTCTTCGGATTTCTAAGTTAGTCCGAAATCGAAAAGTGTCTCACACTGACTTTGATAGAAAATTAATCTTTTTGGTTAAACATTTTATTTTTTAGTTGAAAATTTAATTATTTTGTTGAGAATTTTTTTATTGGAAATTAATCTGTTCAATTCAAATTTAAACTATTCAATTTTGGGTTAAGATACTTCGAATTTCTAAGTTAGTCCGAAATCAAAAAGTGTCTCACACTGTCTTTGGTTGTAAAGTAATCTTTTTGGTTCAACATTTTTTTTTTCTGTGAAAATTGAATTTTTTTGATTGAAAAGTCGTTTTTTTTTATTGTAAATTAACCTGTTTAATTCAAATTTAAACTATTCAATTTTTGGTTAAGATTCTTCGGATGTCTAAGTTAGTCCGAAGTCAAAAAGTGTCTCACATTGTCTTTGATAGAAAATTAATCTTTTTGGTTAAACATTTTTTTTTAGTTGAAAATTGAATTATTTGACTGAAAAGTCGTTTTTTTAATTGGAAATTAATCTGTTTAATTCAAATTTAAACTATTCAATTTTTGGTTAAGATTCTTCGGATTTCTAAGTTAGTCCGAAATCAATAAGTGTCTCACACTGTTTTTGATAGAAAATTAATCTTTTTGGTTAAACATTTTATTTTTTAGTTGAAAATTTAATTATTTTGTTGAGAATTTTTTTTTATTGGAAATTAATCTATTCAATTCAAATTTAAACTATTCAATTTTTGGTTAAGATTCTTCGGATTTCTAAGTTAGTCCGAAATCAAAAAGTGTCTCACACTGTCTGATAGAAAATTAATCTTTTTGGTTAAACATTTTATTTTTCAGTTGAAAATTGAATTATTTGATTGAAAAGTCGTTTTTTGGGTGTGGAAATCAATCTGTTTAATTCAAATTTAAACTATTCAATTTTTGGTCTTCTTCTTGTAACTGATGACGGACTGACATATACAAACGGTATCCAGTCCAAAATTTGCAATATTTTAGACCCTCTAACCCAGTTTTTTGCAAACCCAAACGAAAACAAAATTCATCTAATTTAAATCTAACAGCATATATAAATCTGATTGAAATAATAATGAAGAAGAGATAGTCGGAAGAAAAAATTGAGTAAGTGAAAGACAAGGAGGCAGGTTCTGGGCATTAGACTCACTAAAGGTAACGGTTCTTCCAAAAAGCGTGAGGCTGCTGATTCATTATTAATCAAACATTTCGAAATTCGTTCGTTGACTTCGTCGAAAGAGGCTCGCTTTTAAAATCGAATGGCAACGACCTACACGAACCGCTTCTGCACGTATCTCTGCTGGACCCGTAACTTTTATTCTGACAAGATCCGGTTTAAAACGACCTTGAAAATTCCAAAAATCTTCCATTATTTACATCTATTTTCCATTTGGATCCAGAAATAGGTTTTGTAATATAATTTTTTTTTTCGAATTTTTTTAAGCGTCTGCTGTGCTTTGTGAGAGCGGGTAACTGTATTCTTCGGTGAATGACCTGCCCTGCCGAAATCCGAGTATAAAACAATCCTGTTGACTCTTATCGACTCCGGATGAACTTTAGGGACAACGGAATACTTGCATTTATTTTATCGGCTAAGACAAAAAAAAATTTGAAGAAATGAATTGAGACATCTTTTGTAAAATTTATAGGGGAAACCCTCCTACAGTGGATAATCATCAATTAAAAATACTATTCTATGTGAAAAATTAATTTAATTTAGTCAGTAATTGAAACACAATTAGTGTTAATAAATTAAATTTTAAATTTATTTATTCAAGGTGTATTTGCACTTTGAATGAATGATTATCCCCTGTAGCTTGCATTATCCACTGTGGGCAGGTTCCCCTACTTTTTGGTTCAGAAATCCAAGACGAAGAACTGGTAGTTTAAAATACAAGATGCAGGATGAATATTTCTAAATCTTTCCAACGCCGGCAAGGACTGAGTCCGAAACTGGTTTAGCCTTATTCCAAACGCCACTATCCCCACTACTACCCCATACAGTGGATAATCATTAATTAAGAATACTATTTTATTTAAAAAAATAATTTAATTTAATCAGTAATTGAAACACAATTAGTGGTAATAAATTAAGTTTTAAAATTATTTATTTAAGGTGTATTTGCACTTTGATTTAATGATTATCCAATGTAGCTTGCATTATCCACTGTGGGCAGGTTCCCCTACTTTTTTGTTCAGAAATCAAAGACGGAGAACTGGTAGTTTAAAAAACAAGATCCAGGATGAATATTTCTAATTCTTTCCAACGCTGGCAAGGACTGAGTCCTAAACTGTTTTAGCCTTATTCCAAGCGCCACTATCCCCACTACTACTACTATAGGTTGCATTATTTTAAATTTAACTATTCCAATTTTTGATTCATTATTTTAGTTGAAAATTCATCTACCTGGTTGAAAGTTTAACTACTTTGTTGAAAACTTTTTTTTTAGAACTAATTTCTCTAACTGGAAATGTAACTATTACATTTTTGATTAAAAAGTGACTTTCTCTAATTTAAATTCAAATACTTTGGTTATAAATTAAACTTTTTTTTTAAATTCGGTTTTATTTTGGTTTGGAATTAATTTTTATACTGAAAATCTAACTTTTCCATTTTTGGTTGAAAATTGATCTCTTTTTTTGTTGAAAATTCATATTTTCGGGTTAAAAAAATCGACTCTTTTACAGAAAAATCGTCTTTTTTTGGCTTGAAAGTTTAACAATTTAGATCAACTTTTTTCTTAAATTTATCTCTTTGGTTGAAAATGTAATTATTTTGTTGGAAATTCGTCTTTATGGCAAAAAATTAATATTTTCGGGTTCAAAATTCAATTGTTTTGTAGAAAAATAATATTTTTGGGTGAAAAATTTTCCTTTTGGGGTTAGCAGTTGAACTGCTTTGTTAAAAGTTCATTTTTTTGATAACAGGTTCATTTTAGTTAAAAATTCATCTCTTTGGTTGAAAATTTTAATATTTTGTTGAAAATTTGATTTTTGTTGTTGAAAATTCAACTCTTTCACTTTTTATGCAAAAATTATCTTGCTTTGTTTAAAATTGAAATATTTGTTTAAAAACTCCTGTATTTGGTTGAAGATTTAACTATTTTGTTAAAAATTTGTTGTTTTTTTTTGCTGAAATATCAACTATTATATTTTTTTCACAATTCATCTTTTTGTTGAAAATTCCTGTTTTTGGTTAAAATTTAATCTTTTTTCTTTAAAAATTCAACTATTTCGTTGAAAATTTATTTATTTTGTTGAAAATTAGTGTTTGTGGTTCTAAATTCAACTGCTCTTAAAAAATTCGTATTTTTGACTTCAAAATTAACAATGTGGTTGAGTTAATTTTTTTATGTAAAGAGTCATCATTTTAGTTCAAAATTTATTTGGTTAGAAAATTGAACTATTTTGTTGAAAATTGGTTTTTTATTGAAAATTAAAATACTTTGTTAAAAATACATGTTTGTATTGAAGATTCATCATTTTAGTTGAAAATCATCTTTTTGGTTTAAAATTTCACTATTTTGTTAAAAATTTATTTTTTGGTCGATAATTAATTTTTTTAACTGAAAATTTAACTGCGCTATTTTTAGTTAAAAATTTATCTTTTATGATTGTGAACTCACCTATTTGGTTAAAAATTCAACTATTTAGTTCCAAATTAATTTTTTTGGTTGATGATTCAATTTAGTTAAAAATTAATTAATTCGGTCAAAATTTTAACAATTTTGTTGACATTTTTTTTAATTGAAAATTTAAATAATTTGTTAAAAAATAATTTTTTGTTTTATCATTTATCATTTTAGCTGAAAAGTCATATTTTTTGAATAAAGTTTCACTATTTTGTTGAAAATTTATCTTTTTGGTTCAAAAATCAACTATTAATTAAAAATTCATCTATTTTTTTCAACATTAATTTATTTTTTGGAAAATACAATATTTTACTTGAAATGTGTGGAATTCAATGGTTTGAAAATTGAATTTAATAAAGTATAGAATACTTAAATTAATTTTATTTCAAAGAATTTATTTTCTTAAAAATCTTCTTAATTTTCCTGTTTTTGAGAGCATTTTGGCTTGTGAAGCCTGTTGTGAAAGCAGTAAAAAAAAATATTTTTTTTGGCTTTCAAATTTCAAAAATGATTAAGGTTTGATTTTTACTAACAATTTTTCATTTTTTCTGTTTCAGGTAAGTTGATATTGCAGTCAGGCTCAATTTCTGTAAACAATTTTTTCTATGCAGAAGTTCGAAAGGTAAGAATGTAGGCCAGTTATCACCTGATCAAAAAAAAAAATGGGTATTAAAATACCGGTACTAAAATTTTTGAAAAATCATGGATTTTGTTGAAAATTCGTTTTTTCAATTGAAAATTTAAATACTTTGTTAAAAAGTCGTTTTTTATCTAAGATACATAATTTTATTTAAAAAATCATTTTTTTGGTTTAAAATTTCACTATTTTGTTGAAAATTCGTCTTCTTGGTCGAAAATTAATTTTTTGTTAACTGAAAATCTTTTGTGGTCGAACATCAATCTTCTAGGTTGGAAATTCATCTTTTGGGTTGAAAATTCAACTATTTGGTTCAAAATTAATTATTTTGGTTTGATGTTCCATCATTTTAGTTAAAAATTTATTTATGTAGCCGAAAATTGAGTTCTTTTGTGGAAAATTTCTTTATTTTTTTATTTAAAATTTAACTACTTTGTTAAAAAATAATTTTTTTAATCTAAGTTCGTAATTTTACTTGATAAATCAAATTTTTGGTTTCAGATTTCACTATTTTGTTGAAAATTCCTTTTTTTATTGAAGATTTATCATTTTAGTTGAAAAATCCTATTTTTGGTTTAAAATTTCACTATTTTTTCATTTTTTGTTAACTGAAAATCTTTTTTGGTAGAACATTAAGGTTCTAGGTTGGAAATTCATCTTTTGAGTTGAAAATTTAACTTTTTGGTTCAAAATTAACTATTTTTGATTGATGCTTCATTATTTTAGTTCAAAATTAATTTATTTAGTCGAAAATTTAACTATTTTGTTGAAATTTTTTTTTTATTGAAAATGTAAATACTTTGTTAAAAATGTATTTTTTTGATCGAAGATTCATCATTTTAGTTGAAAAATCATCTTTTTGGTTTAAAATTTCACTATTTTGTTGAAAATTAATTTTTTGCTGACTGAAAATATTTTTTGGTAGAACATTAATCTTCTAGGTTGGAAATTCATCTTTTGGATTGAAAATTTAACTGCTTGGTTCAAAATCGATTATTTTTGATGATTAATCATTTCAGTTAAAAATTGATTTATTTAATCAAAAATTTAGCTATTTTGTTGAAATTTTATTTGTTTTTTATTGAAAATGTTAATTCTTTGTTGAAAATAAATTTTTTTGATCAAACATTCACAATTTTACTTGAAAAATCAACTTTTTGGTTTAAAATTTCACTATTTTGTTGAAAATTGGTTTTTTCGGTCGAAAATTAATTTTTTGCTAACTGAAGATCTTTTTTGGTAGAACATTAATCTTCTAGGTTGGAAATTCATCCTTTGAGTTGAAAATTAAACTGTTTGGTTCAAAATGAACTATTTTTGATTGATGACTCATCATTTTAGTTCACAATTAATTTATTTAGTCAAACTTTGATTATTTTGATTCACAATTTTACTTGAAAAATCAAATTTTTTGTTTTCAGATTTCACTATTTTGTTAAAAATTCTTTTTTTTTATTGAAGATTCATCATTTTAGTTGAAAAATCATCTTTTTGGTTTAAAATTTCATTATTTTGTTGGAAATTCTTTTTTTTTTTTGTAGAAAATTAATTTTTTGCTGACTGAAAATATTTTTTGGTAGAACATTAATCTTCTAGGTTGGAAATTCATCTTTTGGATTGAAAATTCAACTGCTTGGTTCAAAATCGATTATTTTTGATGATTAATCATTTCAGTTAAAAATTGATTTATTTAATCAAAAATTTAGCTATTTTGTTGAAATTTTATTTGTTTTTTATTGAAAATGTTAATTCTTTGTTGAAAATAAATTTTTTTGATCAAAAATTCACAATTTTACTTGAAAAATCAACTTTTTGGTTTAAAATTTCACTATTTTGTTGAAAATTCGTTTTTTTTGGTCGAAAATTAATTTTTTTGTTTTCACTGAAAATTTAACTATTTACTAGTACAATTGCAAATCGGAATGCTCGGTATTGAAATACTGGCGTAACTTTTTTTCAATTTATTTATTTTATTCTTATTTATTATATTTTTATTTATTATATTATTATTTATTATTCGACTATTTTTGTAGAGAATTCAACTGTTTGGTTGAAAATTCAACTGCTTTGTTAAAAATTGAGCTAGTTAAAAAAAAAGCGTTTCATTGTTTAAAGATGATAATAATTTTAGTTGAAAATTCAAATCTGGTTGTTGTTCGTAATTTGAAACATTGTTGGCCCTCTGAGGTACGAGATATGAAAAAATGACATTTTTATCAGCGTTAAGAGTGCTTTATGTCATTTGTGTGATTTAATGTTTGGTTATTCCTGTTAAAATCCGGCAGGCCAACCAGCTGAGAAAGGTGGGTCATTGACATCACAGTGGTCACAGATAACTGTAATCTGTCGAAAAGCACCGGTAACAGTACCCACGATTCTCATAATATAACAGAAAAGGTTTCCCAACGAAGCGGCATTTTGTCCAGTTTGTCCACTTTCCTGTATATTCTAGAAATTTTTTTTTTTTTTTAATTAATTTTGAAAACTTGTTCGAAAATTCAACTGTTTTGTAGTGAATTTGTCTTTTTTTTTTGAAAATTATTTGTTTTTTTTTGAGAATTAATCATTTTAGTTTAAAATTATTTTTTTTGCTTTAAACTTTAACTATTTCGTTCAAAATTCGTTTCTTCCTTGAGAAATAATTTTTTAAAGTGAAAATGTAACTATTCTATTTTTAGTTTCAATTGATCTTTTCTAGTTGAAAATTCAATGATTTTGTTAAAAATTTATGCATTTTGTTCAAAATTCATTATTTTTGGTTGAAAAATTATTTAAAACTTCAACTGTTTTGCAGTGAATTTGTCTTTTTAGCTTGAAAATTATTATTATTTTTTTTTTAAGATTAATCATATCAGTTTAAAATTTATTTATTTCTTTGTTTTAAAATTCACCTATTTCGTTGAAATTTCGTTTTTTCCTTGAGAATTAATTTTTTAAAGTAAAAATGTAATTATACCATTTTTTGTTGAAAACTTATTTGAAAATTTTTTGAATTTTTTTTTATTTAGTTATTTTTTTTTTGAAGATTCAGTTTTAGTAGACACTTCATTTCTTTGCTTTAAAATTCAACTATTTCCTTGAAAAGTCGTTTTTTCCTTGAGAATTTTTTGTTGAAAACTTATTTGAAAATTCAGCTGTCTTGTAGTAAATTTGTCATTTTGGCTTGAAAATTATTATTATTATTTTTTTAAGATTAATTATTTTAGTTTAAAATTTATTTTTCTGTTTACTTTAAAATTGAACTATTTCGTTGAAAATTCATTATACTCTTGAGAATTAATTTTTTAAAGTGGAAATGTAACTATTGAGTTTCTGGTTGCAAAATTATTTGAAAATTCAGCTTTCTTGTAGTAAATTTGTGTTTTTAGCCTGAAAATTCAACTATTTTGTTAAATATAAAAAAAAATTGTTTTTTTTTGAAGATTCATCATTTTAGTTGAAACTTTGTTTCTCTGCTTTAAAATTCAACTATTTCGTTGAAAATTCGGTTTTTTCTTGAGAATTTTTGATTGAAAACTTATTTGAAAATTCAGCTGTCTTGTAGTAAATTTGTCTTTTTAGCTTGAAATTATTTTTTTTTGAAGATTAATCATTTTAGTTTAAAATTTATTTTTTTGTTTACTTTAAAATTGAACTATTTTGTTGAAAATTCATTTCTTTCTTGAGAATTAATTTTTTGAAGTGGAAATGTAACTATTTAGTTTTTGGTTGGAAAAATTATTTGAAAATTCAGCTTTCTTGTAGTAAATTTTTCTTTTTAGCTTGAAAATTCAACTATCTTGAAGAATTTTTTTTTAAATTAATTTTTTTTTTTGAGATTCATCATTTTAGTTGAAAATTTATTTCTACGCTTTCAAATTCAACTATTTCCTTGAAAAGTCGTTTTTTCCTTGAAATTTTTTGGTTGAAAACTTATTTGAAAATTCAGCTGTCTTGTAGTAAATTTGTCTTTTTAGCTTGAAAATTATTATTATTTTTTTTTTTTTGAAGATCAATCGTTTTAGTTTGAAATTTATTTTTTTGTTTACTTTCAAATTTAACTATTTCGCTGAAAATTCATTTCTTTCTTGAGAATTCATTTTTTAAAGTGGAAATGTAACTATTAAGTTTTTGGTTGAAAAATTATTTGGAAATTCAGCTTTCTTGTCGTAAATTTGTCTTTTTAGCTTGAAAATTCAACAATTTGGTTGATTTTTTTTTGTAATTATTATTTTTTTGTGAAGATTCATCATTTTAGTTGACAATTTATTTCTTCGCTTTAAAATTTAACTATTTCGTTGAAAATTCCTTTCTTCCTTGAGAAATAATTTTTTAAAGTGAAAATGTAACTATTCTATTTTTGGTTTAAATTGATCTTTTCTAGTTGAAAATTCAATAATTTTGTTGAAAATTTATGCATTTTGTTCAAAATTCATTATTTTTGGTTGAAAAATTATTTTTTTTTTGTGAAGATTAATCATTTTAGTTTAAAATTTATTTTTTTGTTTACTTTAAAATTTAACTATTTCATTCGAAATTCGTTTCTTCCTTCAGAATTAATTGTTTAATGGTTGAAAATTGTTCTTTCCTAGTTGAAAATTCAACTATTTTGTTGAAAATGTTTCCATTTTGTTCAAAATTCGTGTTCTTTGGTCGAAAATTAATCTTCTGGGTTTAAAAATCATTATTTTGGTTGGAAATTATTTTTTTCTTTAAGATTCATCATTTTAGTTTTAAATTTTTTTTTTTTTTTGTTCAAAATTTAATTTTGTTGAAAATTTAACTATTTTATTGAATTTTTTTTTTTTTTTTTGGTTAAGAATTGATTTTTTAAGGGAAAATGTAACCACTTCATGTTTGGTTGAAAACTTATTTAAAGATTCAACTGTTTTGTTGTAAATTTGTCTTTTTAGCTTGAAAATTCAACTATTTGGTTGAGTTGAACTTTTCTGTTGAAAATTTTTTTGTTTTGTTGAAAATTCATAAGTTTAGTTGAAAATTTATTACTTAGCTTTGATATGTAACTATTTTGTTGAAAACTATTATTATTTGAAAATTCAGCTTTCTTGTAGTAAATTTTTCTTTTTATAGCTTGAAAATTCAATTATTTTGTTGAATTTCTTTTTTTTTTAATTATTTTTTGAAGATTCATCAATTTTTTATTGAAAACTTATTTGAAAATTCAGCTGTCTTGTAGTAAATTTGTCTTTTTAGCTTGAAAATTATTTTTTTTTTTTAAGATTAATCATTTTAGTTTAAAATTTATTTTTCTGTTTACTTTAAAATTTAACTATTTCATTGGAAATACGTTTCTTTCTTCAGAATTAATTGTTTAAAGTATTCCATTTTTGGTTGAAAATTGATCTTTCCTAGTTGAAAATTCAACTATTTTGTTGAAAAATTTTGTTCAAAATTCGTCTTCTTTGGTCGAAAATTAATCTTCTGGGTTTAAAAATCATTATTTTGGTTGGAAATTATTTTTTTCTTTAAGATTCATCATTTTAGTTTAAAATTTATTTTTTTGTTTACTTTAAAATTGAACTATTTCGTTGAAAATTAATTTCTTTCTTGAGAATTAATTTTTTAAAGTGGAAATGTAACTATTAAGTTTTTGGTTGAAAAATTATTTGAAAATTCAGCTTTCTTGTAGTAAATTTATCTTTTTATAGCTTGAAAATTCAACTATTTGTTTGAATTTTTTTTTGTTTGTTGAAGATTCATCATTTTAGTTGAAAATTTATTTCTCCACTTTAAAATTCAACTATTTTGTTGGAAATTCGTTTCTTCCTTCAGAATTAAGTGTTTATAGTATTCCATTTTTGGTTGAAAATTGATCTTTCCTAGTTGAAAATTCAACTATTTTGTTGAAAATTTTTTGTTTGTTTCTCTAAGATTCATCATTTTAGTTTAATATTAATTAAATTTTTTTATTTTTAAATTTAACTATTTCGTTGAAAATCTATCTATTCCATTTTTGGTTCAAATTAATCTTTCCTCTTTGAAAATTCAACTATTTTGTTAAAAATTGATTAATTTTGTTCAAAATTCATCTTTTTTGGTCGAAAATTAATCTACTTGGTTTAAAAATCATTATTTGATTGAAAATTCAACTATTTGGTAGTAAATCTATCTTTTTGGTTGAAATTTCAACTATTTGGTTCAAGTTTTTATTTTGTTGTAAATTTAACTTTTTTTTTAAATTTTTTGTTTTTTTTGTTCTTAAGAATTGATTTTTTTAAGGGAAAATGTAACCATCTCATTTTTGGTTGAAAGCTTATTTGAAAATTCAACTTTTTCTTAGTGAATTTGTCTTTTCATCTTGAAAATTCAACTATTTGGTTGAATGTTGAACTTTTCTGTTGAAAATTTTTTTGTTCTGTTGAAAATTCATAATTTTAGTTGAAAATTTATTACTTAGCTTTGATATGTAACTATTTTGTAGTAAATTTGTCTTTTTGGTTGAAATTTCAACGACGTAGTTGGAAATTTTATTATTTTGTTGAAAATTCAACAATTTTTTGAAAATATCATCCTTTTGGTTGAAAATTCTTTTTTTTCAGGTTGAAGATTCTACTATTTAGATATTAAATTCAACTATTCGTTTTAAAATTGAACTTTTTTCAAGGAATTTAGTCTTTTTGGCTTCAGAATTAATATTTGTTGAAATATCAACTATCACATTACAACAATTAAAAAATTCTTTTTTTTGTTGTTGTTAAAAATTCATCATTGTAGTAGAAAATTAAATTTTTTGGTTGAAAATTTAACTGTTTTGTTAAAAGTTCATTTTCTTTTTGGTTGAAAATTAATGTTTCCGAATGAACAATTAATTATTCAATTTTTCGTTGAAAATTGATAATTTTTATTTGAAAATTCAACAGTTTTGTAGTAAATTTGTCTTTTCGGCTTGAAAATTCAACAACTCGGTCGATTGTTTTTTTTGCTACTGAAAAATCTTTTTTGATTGAATTCAAGTCTTTTTTATTTAAAATTAAAAACTTTTTTTATTTAAACATCAGCTATTTTCAGTTGAAAATTCATTTCTTTGGTTGAAAATTAAACTGTTTATCAAAAATTCGTTTTTTTCTTGTATAAAATTAATTTTAAAAATTCAAAATATAACTATTTCACTTTTGGCTTAAATTTTATTATTTTTAGTTCAAATTGCCACTATTTTGTCAAAAATTCGACTTGCGTTAAGTTTTTTATTATTTATTTACGTGTAATGTTTTTATCAGAAAAGTTTATTTCTGGAATCTAAAGATAATTTTTCAAAAACAAGAATTGTCAACAATTAATGGCCGTCCATGAACTACGTTAAAAATTTGATGATAAAAACAATGATTGCTAAATATGGCCCTGGAACGATACAGTTCAGTAATAACTTCATAAGTTTGAAAATCGCTTCCATATTTTAGACTTTACACTCTTTTCTCTATTCCCCTCTTTTCCCCTTTTTTCAATTAAAAATTTGATTATTTGATGGAAAAATTAAATTTTTTTTAATTCTACTCTTTGGTTGAAAATTTCACTATTTGGTTGAGAATTACTTTTTTTACTGAAAATTTAACTTTTCCATTTTTGGTTGGAAAATGATATTTTTTAGTAAAAATTCAATTAATTGGCTGAAAATTGAACTATTTATTTAAAAATTTAACTATTTGGTAGAAAATTAATTTCTTTTTTGTTTAAAAGCAATTTTTAAACTAAAAATTTGACAATTTGAATTTTTTCTTGAAAATTCGTCACTTTTGCTTCAGTGTTAAATTATTTGGTTGTTGATGCCACTGTTTGGTTACAATTTTTTTTTATTCTCCTACATTAATTTTATTTAAAAGAATTTTTTTCCCTACTTTCGTGAAAAATCACCCCATTATAGGGAATAAAAGAAAAAGAATATTACTTTTTTTGGCTACTTTAGGTACAAATTAACAAAATTGCATTTTTTGTCATCATTTTAAATATTATATTTCGATGAAAATTTTTTGCTCACTTTCTCTTGTCTAAGATTATTTACTTCCACAACTTTACCAAAAAAAAAATCAAAAAGAAAAAATTCTATCCACAAAAAATTTGATATTTAAAAATTTTCAATCGGCTTGCCCAATGGTGAGAAAATTGTTGAAAATCTTTTTTTTTAAATTTGTTTGTAACAAGAAACAATTTTCAACAAAATAGTTAAATATTTTGAACCAAATAATTGGATTTTCAAACAAAAAAGATTAAAATTCAACCAAAAACAGTTGAATTTCCAACAATAAAATTAATCCTCAACAAAAAATGTAATAGTTGATATTTCAAAAAAAAAAAAAAACAAAAAAAAAACAATTTTCAACGACATATTTAATTTTGCAACCAAATAATTGAATTTTCGAACAATAAAAATTAAAATTCAATCAAAAAGTGATGAATTTTCATCAAAAAACATAATAATTGATATTTCAACAACAAGAAAAAAACATTTTTAACAAAATAGTTAAACTTTTCACCAAATAGACGAATTTTCAAATAAAAAGATTAAAATTCAAGCAAAAAAGGTTGATTTTTCAACAAAAAATGAAAATTTTTTTTTAACAAAAGAGTTAAATTTTCAACGAAATAATTGGATTTTCAACCAAAAACTAATAAAATTCAACCAAAAGCAGTTGAAATTCCAACACAAAAATTAATTCTAAACAAAAAATATAATAGATGATACTACAAACAAAACAAAACAATTTTCCACAAAATAGTTATTTTTTCAATAAAATAATTGAATTTTCAACCAAAAAAGATTAAAATTCAACCAAAGATATTAACACTATTTTGTCCACAAACTAGTTATTTTTTTAATCAAATAATTGAATTTTCAAACAAAAAAGATTAAAATTCAACCAAAAACAGTTGAATTTCCAACAAAAAAATTAATCCTCAACAAAAAATATAATAGTTGATATTTCAAACAAAACAAAGAAACAAAGCCATTTTCAACAAAATAGTTAATTTTTCAACCAAATAATTGAATTTTCAAACAAAAACATAATATTTGATATTTCAACAAAAAAAAGAAAATTTGTGTAGAACAAAATAGTTAAATTTTCAAGCAAATAATTGGATTTTCAAACAAAATGATTAAAATTCAACCGAAAGCAGTTGAAATTCCAACAACGAAATTAATTCTAAACAAAAAATATAATAGTTCATATTTCAAACAAAAGAAAAACACAAAACAATTTTCCAGAAAATAGTTATTTTTCAATCAAATAATTGAATTTTCAAACAAAAAAGAATAAAATGCAACCAAAAAGTGTTGAATTTTCATCAAAAAACATAATGATTGATATTTCAACAACAACAACAAATTTTCAACAAAATAGTTAAACTTTTCACCAAATAGTCGAATATTCAAATAAAAATATTAAAATTCAACCAAGGACTTGAGTTTTCAACAAAAAATGAATTTTCAACAAAAAACATAATAATTGATATTTCAACAAAAAAAAGAAAATTTTTGTTGAACAAAATAGTTACATTTTTCAGTAAATATTGGAATTTTAAAACAAGAAAGATTAAGATTCAACCAAAGACTATTGAGTTTGCAATAAAAAATGAATTTTCAACAAGAAACATAATAGCTGATATTTCAACAAAAAAAGAAATTTTTTTTTGAACAAAATAGTTAAATTTTCAACCAAATAATTGGATTTTCAAACAAAAAATATTAAAATTCAACCAAAAGCAGTTCAAATTAAAACAAAAAAATGAATTCTAAACAAAAAATATAATAGTTGATACTACAAACAAAACAAAACAATTTTCCACAAAATAGTTATTTTTTCAATCAAATAATTGAATTTTCCTGTGGGGTCAAAAAGGCCCTTAATGAAAAAGCTCTAATGTGGTAGGAAATGATGAATCCATTGAAATTTATTCAATATGACGCATCGACTGTTCACCCTCTCGTATAAGTGTAAATATGATACTCGATAGGGTATTGATCTTTTTGATAATAATTTGTCATGCGAAAAGGTACGCGATCGGTTCACATGCATCTCTTGCAGCTTCATATATTAAAAATAAAAATGAAAATGAAAATGAAAATAAAAATAAAAAGGGAAGTGCACCCTCTCCAGAATGTAATATCTTTTTCAATCGCCAGGCTCATTGTTATTTGGAAAAAATCTGCCCCCTTTCTATCAATTCCGCCTACGTATGGTAGATACCCTTACCCTTCGATCTAAATTCTAAGACACGAATTAGAAAAGAGGCCTAACGGTACCGTACGGTACGTGGCTACGGATATCGAGTATCCGCCATTTTTACCGCTAGGCACTACTTTTTTTATCATCCTTAATTTTTTTAAGGGCTCTCTCGACATTGTCGGTAGTGGGACAGGCATTGTCGATTTCAGATGGTCTTGCATTCTAAAGACCTTTTTATGCGAACCAGGTATATAATAGATAGAGTATACGTAGGCAGGGGAGGCATTGGATCTATTCGACTGGACCCCCTTTTTTCAATCTAGAATCCAATCTAGGGTTCGATTCTTCATATTTTAGACATTTCTTTTGCGAAATACCACAAGGAAGTTATTTGCTTGAAAATTAAATTATTTATTTTAAAGTTTAACTATTTGTTCGAAAATTAACTTTTTTCTTGATAACTCGTCTTTTCATTTAAAAGTCATATTTTTCGTTAAAAACTGGAATATTCTTGTAGAAAATTCTAATATTTGGTTGCA
>CAKNYM010033987.1:19097-99520 GCA_932195095.1 Andricus curvator
ATATATATATATATATATATATATCAAAGGGTTAAAAAATCACCGCAGGGTTCCACTGGGAGCAACTGCCATCTAAGCAAATGACACCGGCTCCCATCAGAACCACAGTAAATCACATCTGTGGCCACGTATCACGACCGCGAGGTAGGTGACCACAGGGCTCGACCAAATCACAACAACAAGCCGGCGAAACCCTCGTGTGTCTTGAGGACACGAAGCGACCGAAGGATGAAAGCTTACTGCATCCATCTCGCAAGTGTCTTGGCATGTTTTTGGCAGGGGGATATGGCTTTGAGGTTGCGAACCAGTAACATTTTCGCACCTCCGAAAGCACCGATCACGAGGAAAATTATTTTGACCGAATATTCTGGGTACATTGGCTCTCTCCCTCCGCCCCTTCCTCTCTCCCAACCCCTCTCTCCACCCTCTCACTTTCTCACTCTCCCTTTTGCCTCAGTTTTAATACTCTCTAGGCTCTCAATCAGTGTGAAGGGAGAAATGTGTTCGAAGTAGAAATAAGCATAAACAAAATCAAAGTTAAAGAGATTAGGTAACCAGTTTGTTGATGTACTACATGAAAAATCAGCACAAATGGAAAGAAAGTAAGTATTTATTTCATCAACCGTACACACCAGTGGTAATTCCTCAGACCTGTGTTTGATCAAACCTAAAGATCTTAACTTCCTCCACAAATCCTTAGACTCTACTGCACCCATGAATCTTGTGTTATTATACCAACTTCTTGCCTCTCTAACATAAGGATCCCCGTGACAACATTTCTCAGTGCCTTATAGCTATCATAAATTGAAGGGTCCCCTAATCTTTTCCAGATCTTGTATTTGGGACAAGATAAAATACAATGAATTGAAAAAATCAAGATTCTGGGTATCTGATTCGACAGGAAATTACTATAGGAAGTTCATATTATAAAAATTTCTAGCAAGGCAAGGCAGGCTATAAATATCATCAAAGTACTCAGCAGAGTTAGCTGGGGCGCGGACCCGGAACTGATGCTCCTTGCGTATAGAGGCTTAGTACGGGCTTTCCTGGAATGGGGTGCCCCCTGTTTTCTTCAGCTACACGGAAAAAAATAATAGCTTTAATTTTAAGTGACTATTCTATGACTCTCCCGAATAGAAAGAAAGTTTTGATGACATTTCAGCAAATTTCATTAAATAGTAGAAGAAAAGTCAATCCATTTTCAAAAACAGAGTCACTGGAAAATGTCTACTAATTCTCATGAAAAAGTATTTCAAAAACCCAGCGATCCTTTCTGATAAGCAACAAAGATTTCTCAGGAGTTTAAGTGACAGTCAAATAATTTGGGTAAAAGCTCTCACAGGGTTCGCATCTGGATTCCACAGTAAAAAAAAAGAAAGGGAGACATTAGAAAAAGACAGAGAAAGGAAAGACAGTCCAGGACGGGAAAATATTCTGTTAACTTTCTGCCTATATCAAATTTTTAACAATTCTTTTCTACAGAATAAATTACAATTAATTGAGTTTTTTTCTTTCTTTTTAGCCTATTTTTTCCAACAAACATACACAAAAAATGCATACTCTCTGCGTAACTTCGTTTAGAAAGAAATATTCTTAAAAGTAACTTATACAGATCAATTTTTAAAAAACTTGAAGTCTATTCCATAATATGTAGTTCTGCCCTGTCTTTCCTTTCTTCTTCTTTTTCTAATGTCTCCCTTTCTCTTTATATTGTGCCGATAAGACGGGCTTCCTATTTCAGGTATGCCCCCCTGCGGCAGAATCAAGGTGCTGGATTTGTGAAAAAGAATGTAGAAAATGAGTTATCGAAGAATTGAGAATACGAGCTTATAGTAATTTTCGTAGAGAGTCACTGAAAAACTGTAAATGCACAGTAAACGTTTTCCGCAGAACCACGCACTTTGCGCGTTTTGCCCTTTGTCCGTATGTTGCGTTGTTTACCTACTGCTATTGCTTGTGATTTTATTTTCTTGAAGGGTATTTGCAAGGTCGGGAATTTCCTTCGATCGGGAAATGACAGGGGATTTATTTTCTGATTATATTTTAATTCTTAGTTTTAATAGAAAAAGTTATTCGATCACATTTAATCAAACTTCATAACATATTGCATAACAAGAGATTCAACGAAATCATTTTGAAAGTCTTTAACGTGGCTTTGATTCCAAATAATATTTTAGAGCTCAAGAGCTACTAATTTTAAATATTGTTTAATTGGAAAGACTAATTGTTGAATCGGGACAGACTTTAAAGTGCTTTTAGAAATACTTTACTATAAAATATTGACATTTAAGACATTAAAATCAAAATAATTCAAAATTTAAATTCCACTTTAACGTCCAACATTAAAATTTAATCCTTAGATTCTTGGTTTTTTTAATTGACAAGAATTTCGTAGCTAAAATATTGAACTTTCTTCTTAAAAAGACTAATATTACATTTTTTAAATAATTTAAAAAATGTTACTCCTATTTAAATCAAGATATTTAAGGAAATGGGATTGAAAAACAACATTTCTTTAAAGAAACATTGAGTTCAACAACTTTTAGTTTGAAGATGGTTGAGGCTAACCGTACGACTTGGTACAAAGCTGCCTCAAAATGCTTTGCTAAGAATTTGTGACCAAGATCCAAGTGGTTCGATAGTTCAGTTGGTTAGCGCGTGCGGCAGAATATACGGATTTAGGTAGTTTTAGTTAGGGTTCGAATCCTTTAGCAAGTGCGATTTTTTAAAGCGTTTAAGCGTGCGATTATATGTGTAAGTCAACGTGTGTGCGAATTGTACATTAATAATTATAAAAAATGAAATTCTAAGCGACAATCGCTTAGAAGAGCCTTGCATTTTACATTTTCAACGGCTTCCGTACAAATTTTCTATCACTTTTGAAAAAATTCTGTTAAAATGTTACATACTTTTCAGATGATGATTCATCATTTTCTTGAATACGGAAGGATGTGAATTTTAATTGACTTTCTCTGATGTCAAAGACGATAAGACAAAGAAACTAGATTTTCAAATATTTTTTCCGTGTAATAAGACTAACTTAAAAATGCTCGATGTTGTCCAACATGAAGCACATAGAGTCGCACTGGGATGCATAAGGACTACAAACGTGTCCGTTCTGCTTTCTGAGGCAAATGAATCCCCCTTGGAGGTCAGGAGGTTGATGCTTACTAAAAACATTATCTTAAGGAACTTTTCGAGGAGGGATAGCCAGATTATTCCCAAGCTTTCCCTATTCTCAGAGACAGTCGATTTTCCAGCGTTCAGATTAAAGGCGAAAAATGACAAAATACTGAAAGAGTTTATTGATCTCAAGGATCTTTTGATATCAGTTCATAGACCTTGGAATCCTTCGTACTTTGATTACGAATAGAAAGAGGTGAACGAAACCATAAACAACTATATTTCTTCAGGGCAGTGATAAAAAACAAGGATAATATTCCTGTGGTTTTCGAAACATTTTCAAGGGAGAACTTCCGGAGTTTTATCGCTTTTTATACCTATGGATCGTTTTAAATCAGCTCCCGGGTGTGGGTGCAAGTATCTCCATTGAACATTGCAATAATCAAACTATTTCATTGCCAAAGAGACTCTCAATATATACAGCGGAACTATATGCCATTTGGGCATCTTAAACTTATAATGGCCAACAACATAAAAAAACGGTCATTTCCTTGATTTTCTTTCATCACTTCACAGTATCACGAAGTGTAAGCAATAAAAAACACTCTTATAAAGTCCACGGGAAAACAGATAGGGGAAAACACACTGCGGAATTAAGGACAATGAAAGGGCGGATACATTGGCAAAAATAAGGACTGCTAGGGAGGCCACTTCGTTGGTGTAAACGCCGATAGGGGACACGTCGGGAATAGTCAGAGAATAATTCAGAGAGGCATCCAGGGAACAATGGGACATGGGGACGGAGGAGAGCTCCCTGGTAGCGTCCAGCGCCAGGAAATATTTCGATTTGATTGAATAGGAGGACCGTAGACCAGTGGTCGGCAAACTTTTTGCTCACATTTCAGGTATAGACAAAAATAGACAAAAGACCCCTGCTGGAGTAAGTTCACTCACACTGAGGTCCGTAAATAGAACGAAAGGTAGTAGAAAAAATGAAGCCGGGGCGGGCATGACCATACCTGATAAGTGAGCAAAAAGTTTGCCGACCACTGCCGTAGACTGTGGTTTAAAGGCATGACTCTGCCTAGAACATTTAAAACTATTATTACAGGGCTAAGAACAAGCCATGAGTGTAGGAACTAACATCTTGCTAGTCTAAACTTTTTTGATGGTGAGGAGTGCAAGTGTTCTTATCCGGTTCAAACGCTTAATCACCTCTTATGGGACTGTTCCTTTCTTATCTATTTTAATAACGAGGGAGTCGATACGAAAAGGGAAACATTTAATTTATGCGAAAAGTTGAAGCAGCCGGACGAATACATTACTACCGCCTTTAGTAATTTATTTGGCAATATCTCTAGGATTATTTGATGTGGTTTCTATGTGTGTACGCGTTACTTTATGCTTGGGCTGATCTCCCGTCCTTGATTATTCATTAAAAATTAAAATACGAATTCTTTCATTTACGCCTGGCTCACCGATCAACAACACAACAATTAATCAACTCAACGCAGCATACACGCTCACAAGGAACGAAAGCAGGCGATATGAATTCAGGCGCCAAACACAATACGAGGTGCAGTAACATCGTCTCGATAGCTGATAGGCCAACTAATAATTCCACCTTCCACCTACTTCCCCGAAGATACGACGTTTGATACGATGCAAAAAAGGATGCACAACTACATGCAGTTATGCGTCCGCAGGTTTTCCTTGCACAATGCCAGAATTATGCTTAAAAAATGTTGAGCAGTTAAATGACTGCATAATGCAGAGAAAAAATGATGGAAGAATAATTGTTTTTCTTAAATAATACAAAAGCATGAAAATAAAAAATAAGTTTATACCTAATGTACAAAAGCTGCCGGAACTTTAAAAGTGAAATTACAATCGATTGTAAAATCCCTAAATACCAAGTGATAAAATTATATTGCGGTTTATAAAATGTGTATTCTCGAACGATATGGATTTACGGTCGGACGTAATAATGCATATTTAAATGTATTTGTATTTGTATTTATTCATGAAAAGTTTCTAGGGCTAAATAGCCCTATAAGGGACAGGTGATACATATGACAATTAAAATGTGATGGCGATCGATTTGACGATTGAAATCAAAAATAGATATTAACAAAGGTAAAGATCTAAACTATAATACAAAAAATTGGATCCGGGCTATCAACAGAAGGTTACTATAAATATACATACACAAATATACATACTTAAAAGTAAATACGCATTCATACACATACGCATATATATTTTAATTATGAATTTAAGTGTTACCAATATGTGATTTCGAGGGTAGGATTTGATGTGTTGAATAAGTAACTAAAAAGGAGTTTGCTAAAATGAAATTGTGAAGGTGTATTTCTAATGGTTATAGGTAGTTTGTTCCAAAGACGAGCACCGCAAATAACAAAGGACCTTTGCATTTTACACGTGCGGTGTGGCTGAATTTTTAATACTGTTTTCCTTCCACGGAGTTTGGAATGTGTTGGTTGATCTTTGTCAATGAAATGGAAGAGGTTGAGAAGATAGTGCGGAGCTTCATTACTGAATAGGCTATAAACTAAATTACCCATAAAAAATTGTCTTCTTTTGGCGACGTTAAATAGTCCTGCTCTTTCTCTATACTGAGTAATATGTTCACTTTAGGGGATGTTATAGATGAACCTAATGCAAGCATTAAGAGTACACTCAAGCTTGGCATTCAGCTCATCAGTAATATCGTCATATACCACACAGCCGTAGTCAAAGAAAAGAAGGATCAGGCTTTTAACTAGGAGGATACGCGTTGAAGTAGGAAGTGATTCTTTATTCCTGTTAAGCTGTTGCAGGACTCTAAAGGTTTTTCTTGAGATATCCTCTACGTGTTCGTTCCATGTAAGAGAGCGATTGAGAATATAGCCCAAATCTTTCACAGAATCCACAAAGGGGATGAGACGCCCATCGATCAAGAGAGGAGGCATGGTTGCAATTGTTGCAAGTGAAGGAGAGGAAGAAGGTCCTATGATTATAGCCTTAGTTTTAGCAGGGTTAAGAGTGAGACCGTTTGTCAAGGCCCACTGCACCACCAAATCAATATCCTCCTATACCTTTTGAAGTAAGCTCTTAAGAGTGGCAATAGGCCCGGAGAGGTAAAGCTTGAAATCATCAGCATATTTGTGATAGTTGCAGTGTCGAAGTTCACTACCAAGTTCAGATGTATAAATATTAAATAGAGTAGGTGCAAGCGTGGAACCTTGAGGGACACCACTCTTAACCTCGCCACAGTCAGAACGCTCGCCATTGCTGATTTGTACTCTTTCAGAACGATTACTAAGATAAGATTCAAACCATTTCACAGCCATATTTGAGAGGTGAACTGATTTGAGCCTAGACAATAGTAAATTATGGTTAACTGTATCAAACGCCTTAGAAAAGTCAAAAAGGACAACAACCGTTATTTCCCTTCTATCAATTGCCAGTTTAAGGTCAGAAGTTACTTTAAGTGTAGCTGTAAGAGTACTATGCCTGGCACGAAACCCAGATTGCATTGGGTCCATTAAATTGTTAGTTTCAATATGTGCTGTAAGTTGATGATGGACAATGCGTTCGAAAGGTTTAGACAAGGCACAGAGGATGGATATCGGGCGGAACTCTTTGGGAGAGGTAGGGTTAGAAATTTTAGGAACAGGGCGAATAATCGCCTCTTTCCAAGTATCAGGAAATATTTCCACCTGTAGAGATGCGTTATAGATATGCAAGAGAATAGGACAATTGACTGGTAAAGCTAAGCGAATCATTTTAATTGAAATACCATCAGAACCTTGAGCATTTGATTTTACCTCTAAGAGTTTTTTAATTAGGGTTTCTTGCGATGTGTCAGAAAAGAATAATTTAGTATCATCAAAGGTAGAAGGAACTGCGAAAGAGGAAGGAGTGCTGTTTGCAAGGAGTGTGGGTTTTGTAGTGAAGGCTGTTAAAAGATCTGCGGGTGAAAAATTGTTATCAGGAGCCAAGTGTTTTGGAGGTATAAGTCTAAGTCGTCTTAAGAGAAACCAGATGTTTTCATTTTTATTCCTGTTTTTAATAGAATTGTAATTATATTGATTGTATGAATCCCTGATTTTGGTTTGAACTAAGTTTCTCAGTTTACGAAATTCAGCTTGAATAATACTATTTTTTGTTCTTTTAGCCAATCTGCGTTTTTTCTCTCTTTGTTTGATCAAGTCTTTGATATAAGATGTAATCCATGGAGTGGACTTCTTTTTTGCTTTGAGGGTATGAAGAGGCGCAAATTTGTCAAAAGCTGAAGATACAAATTTTGTTAGACAAATAACCTTTCTATTTATATCTTTTTCAATAAAAATTCTTTTCCAATCAAAAGTGGAGAGGTGCTCGAGAAATTCGGCTTCATTTATATTTTTGCGATTGCTTATAGACAGAGGAGATATACTAGAGGAAGGATCAAAGGAGAACTGGTATTGAATGCTGATTAGGTCGTGGTTTGAGAGGAATGAGATTGAGTGTTGAGTAGAAGAAAATAACTTGTCTAGATCATCAACAATCATCATGTCAATCCATGTACTAGAATGATCGGTATGGTACGTGGTATTATGTGGAAATATAGATAATCCGGCGGAGAACACTACTGATTTTAAGTAGTTAGTTAAATTGTTGGTGGCATTAAGATTTGTGTTTAAGTCACCAGTAAGTACAATGTTATTATAATTTGGTATGAGGTCAAAAATATCAGTCTCAAGTTCCCTACAGTTGGAGGCATTAGGAGGTTTGTAAATCACACCCACCAACATGCTGTCATGAGACGAAGATACCTTGATAAAAAGGTATATCAGCAATAGGGTAATTGGCAGGAGGACTCATTCCAACCTGCACACCCCTTAAGCTGTTATGAATGTAGAGACAGGCCCCACCCCCTCTTCTCTCATCTCTATCTCTGCGGAAAAGTGTGTGATGATCAAGTGCTATGAGGCTAGATGGAATGTTAGGCGTAAGCCAGGTCTCAGACACGGATATGATATGGTAGGAACAGGACATAAAATGATGTTTGAATTCGTGGAAATTGGCAGGTAAAGACTGAGCGTTAACGTGACAAATATTTAAGGTTTCCATTTTGACAGTGATAAGAAACGTTCAAGTATAGTTAAATATAGAAGGGTCTGAAAAACGTTAACCAACAAAATCCAGTTCACATGATTACAGATGAAAACAGGGAATAAGGCACATATTAAGGAAAAAATTATAAAAGCAATAAGCATTATAAAGTTAACATGCCAATTATTTAAGATATCCATTGAAAATGTAAAATGGTTAGTTTTAAGTTGCAAGTTACCTGAAAGAATGGTAGCCACGGTACGTCTGAACCAACTTTAATTGAAAGGTCTTTGCATATGAGATTTTCCTATTGGTTATAGTTGTCTGACATCCTACGAACATTTTAAGACCAAAACCAAAAAAATCGCGGGGGCACATTTTGAAAAAAGTTGTTTTTTTATTTTATTTTTAAGAAAACAGGAAAAATTTTGCTCCTAACACGTGATAACGTGCATTTAAATTTATTTCTAATATATGTATGTATATAGTTTATTTTGTAAATCAAGAAGTTTTATTGTAAAGCAACAATATCTAAAACAAAATTTTCTTGAAAATTTTAAGACCAAATTCAAAACTGCAGCTTTTTGATAAATTCGATTTTCGTAAGTAATGTGTATTTAACGCAATATTATTTCTACAAGGAAAGCTAATAAGTGAAGATCAATTAATAAGAATATTATTTATTATATTATTAAATAATTAACAATCAAATATAAGATTGTAACATTTCAAATATACGTATAATCCTGTAACTGGTTGTGACATTCATATAAACGAAAATTAAATATCTCTAATTTAAACGTGAAGACCATTAAATTCACACACAGCATTAAGTAAGTGTAGAAGCCTAATGTAGAAGCCTAATGCCTTCTGATTCGACGAGCAAAAATCTTCGACGTGATAAAACACCGCATGAATTTTAGGTGTTACCGAAATACCCAAATCCAAGTAACTTTTTTTTAAAGTTATCGTTGTATTTTTTGAAGTCTCAGGGTGTGTAGCGATTCTTCGGAACAAAATTCCAGGTCTTTTCCAGGTTTTCCCGGTCAAGACATTAAGTTTTTCCAGGTCCCCCTTTTTTACATCAAATAATGAAATAAACGTTTTTCATAGATGTAAAAAAGAGCCATTTCATTTTTTATTGGCCAACAATTTCTAAAGAAAGCCGAATCATAAATAAACAAATTCTTAATTTTTTGCGAACATGAGTCGTCTTTGTCAAATCTTTGGGAATATTTTTAAATCTTTGTAATGTTTTTGAAATCATTGAAATCTTTGTGAAATCTGTGAAATCTTTTGAAATCTTTGTGAATTCGTTGGAATTTTTTGAAGTATTACAAACCTTAGTGAAAGCTTGAAATTTCGGTGAAATCTTTTGGAATTTTTTAAAGCTTTTTTAAAATCTTTAAAATCTTTGTGTAACTTTTTGAAATCTTTTAAAATCCTAATGAAATATTTAAAATATTTCCGAACTCTTTCTTTAATCTTTGTTTGCGAAATCTTTTGTGTTCGTTTGAAATCTTTGAATTTTTTTTGAAATTTTCTCAAACGTGTCGAAACCTTTTGAAATTGTTTAGAATCTTTGAAATGTTTTGAAATCTTTGAAATCTGGTGTACTGTACCCCTGTTGAAATCTTTGAAATTCATGGAATCTTTTGAAATCCTTATGAATTCTTTGAAATATTTGTGAAATCTTTCGTAAATCTTTTGTAATCGTTTCAAATCACTCGAATATTTGAAATCTTCTCAAAAATTTTTAATTCGTTTAAAATGTTTGAGATGTTTTGAAATCCTTGAAATCTGGTGTACTGCACCCTTGTTGAAATCTTTGAAATTCTCGGATTCTTTTGAAATCTTTATAAATTTTTTATGAAATCTTTGAAACTTTTGTGAAATCTTTTGATATCTCCTAAAAAATTTTGAAATTGTTTAAAATCTTTGAAATATTTTTAAATATTAGAAATATAGTTAAATATACCCTTTCTAAAATCTTTAAAATCTTTGTGAAATGTTCGAAATCTTTGTGAAATATTTGAAGCCTTTGAAATCTTTGTGAAATCTTTTGAAATCTTCGTGAATTCGTTGGAATTTTTTGAAGTATTACAAGCGATATTTAAAATCTTGAAATCTTTGTGAAATCTATTGAAATGTTTATGAAATCTTTCTTAAATCTTTGTTTGGAAAATCTTTTGTATTCGTTGAAATCCTTGAAGAATTATTTGAAATCTTTTGAAATGTTCTAAAATGTTTTAAAACCTCTTGAAATTGTTTCAAATTTTTGAAATCTTTGAAATTTGGTTTACTGTAGCCTTTTTGAAACCTTTGAAATCCTTTAAATCTTTAAAATATTTGTGAAATTGCTGTGAAATCTTTATGGAAATCTGGTGTGCGCGCCTTTTTTAAATCGTTCACATCCGTGAAATCTTTATGAAATATTAAAAATATATTAAAATGTTTGAAATGTTTTGAAATCTTTAGAAATATTTTGTAACCTTTTGAAATCTGGTGTACACTCAAAAACAGAGTGGTCAACCCCTCAAAAAATCCGTTGTATAACCATGGCTTATTCTAATTCTGAAACTGAATTAACATCGAAATTTTAAACTAATAATTTTTATAATTTCTAAGTTGAATACCATAAAAAAATGTATACTTCAATGTTCTATATTAGCGGAGAAGAAATTAAAAACTTATAGAATTATTCACAATATTAAAGTCTGTTCTTTGCAATCTATAAAATAATTGGTACAGTCTAGAAAAAGTGGTTTGAAATCTCTTTATTTATTCAGTAATAAACAAAAGATAAATCATATCTTGATGAATAAAACACTTTTCAGTAGCAAGATTTTTTTCTAAGCGAGATATTTCTTTCATAATAGGTTAAGAAATTCAAATTACTCTTTGCATTTCATTAAAATTACTATTTAAAAAGCGAAAAAAAAATAATTAAAGTTCAAGGTTCTCGTAAAAAATTCAAGGTAACTTCCAGGTTTTCAAGGTTTAAAAAAAATTCAAGGAGAATTCCAGGTTTTCAAGGTCGCTAGACACCCTGAGTCTGGATCGAGAAGTTTACCGAAACAAGCTTTAACAATTGATCGGAAATCATTGAGAACTTTGACAAACTTCAAACAGCCGACAGGACATTTTGAGCGCAAAATATCCAGTTTATCCAATAACTTTTTGCAGGAATTGCCATTGAATCCTGTGCCACCATTGGTTACCTCGCGTTCAACGTGACAAGATTTTGCCCATGCTAAGGTTTCTTCCTCAAATTCCGCAAGCATGAGCTTGAACACAGTGATAACCACACCCAGCATCAAGTGAAGTTCAGGGGGTGGAGTAAAATCTAAAATAAGTGTATCAGAGTTGCCTTTGAAAACTGGTGCTTGTACGCAGTTCATGTAATTCTTAGCCGATTTTCTGTCTCCTCCTGCATCACGCCAATTAAAATAATTCTTTAATATGTTGCCAATGGTTCAAAAATCAGCACGTTCGCTAAGATGATTTTTTTCTCCAACACGCCACGTGCAAGGAAAAGAGCTACTATGACACATTATGCCAGTCATGATATTTACAAGCTTCAAATCAGTTGCAATGGTACCTTCAAATTTGTTTATATTAATTGCAGACCATAACTGATACACATTTTCGTAGTTTTCTTGAGAAGACTGTGCTAGACCAAGAATGAAAAGCCTCTTCACGACATCTTCTTTGTATTTCTGGCGAACACAGTCAAAATCCAAGTCATCTTCAGTTGATTGTACTGACAAGCAAAGCTTTAGGAAATCTCCACCACCATCGATGACAAATTTCAAGTGCACTTGAGAAACTTGACGCTTTTCTTTGACGCACTCAATTAAGCCGTCTAAATTATTGCAATAAACAACATTTTGTTTAGCATCTGAGCCATTGTTGGTCTTAACAATTTTGAAATCGAACAACTTCACTTCAAAAAAATTGTCTAAACAGTGAATACCAGCAGAAAGTTCTTTTCTTAAATTAGGTGAAATTGCTTTTCTATTAGCACTTGCCACACGAATCATTGATGCTATTCCAATAGTTGTATTTTGAGTCAGGTTGAAGCTCGTCTGAATTTTCTGCATGTCAGTGATAGAAATGATTGATTTTTTATCCACTTTTTCATTCTGGGGGCTGACGGAGATTCGCAGAGGCTTGCCAGCACGCTGTGAAAGAGCCATGCAACTTTTCGTACTTTTATCGGCTTTTTCTTTCAAAACAGAGGAAATAATTTGATCTCTCTCTTTTAGAATTGATTGTTGCACCATCGACTTCAGGTTTTCAAAGCGAGTGGAAGTAGTGCACTTGTGAAATTTCCCTTGTGCGATTAATGTGAAGCAGCGACTGCACAGTTTTCCAGGCTTCGACTTTATGCAACGTCCATTATCGACTACACGGTTATCTGCAAGGAATATTTTTATTTTTTTCCGCTCTACTCTATCATTTATTCTTAATGCGTTTAAAAGACTTCTTTACATACCGTTGATTGGTTTCAAAATGTTAGCACTAGTATTCCTTCGAAGAGTGGACACGATCCCTTCTGTGCAATTTTTGAATCATGGCTCTCGTATAATGTGACAAATTTTACATTCACATGGTAGCAGACTATGGTCTTCAGAGAACCAGCTTTCTTTAAACGGTATAAATTTCTTAAACATACACTACAAACAGCATTTGACAATCGTTCCTCAGAAGCACTATATTCGAAGATAGTTTTTATCATATCTTCAACTTTTCCTTTTGAAAATATCTTCGCAAATTTATTATTGTTGCATCGACTTTTCTTTTTTAAACAAAATAAGCAGACCTTCTCACGATTTTCATCATGCGTTCCTTTTTTTTTTTTGCTAGATTTATATTCATTTCGAAATTTAACCTCACTTTTAATGACAGATTTTAATTAGAACAACAGTAACAACGCATAAGAACAAAATATCTTCTTTATCACCTGAATACAATGAAGAGATGTCATTAGGGCAGTATTTATTTCAATTGTAGCAGTTCAATGATTTATAAACACGAAATCATAAGAAAATCGTTATTAATGTTCCTTAAAATAGATCAAAATTACCTTGAAAATAATTGCTTAAGAATAAGTATCCTTTATAGATCCCCTCGAATTCCAAAATATATACTTTATATTATTCTTAAAATTTAAATGGAAATTATCACTGTTGGAATAGGGGTGCGCTAGCTCCCATAAGTTACGTCCCTGAGCGAGCAAGCCTTTGTTCTTGCGCGAGCTTGCCCTCAGTTCTATCACGGATAGTCACGCTGATAACAAGCACGTCCCGTGTCTGAAAGTCTGAAGTAGAATAAAGTCCGAACCTGAAGCCTAACCATATTCAACTGTGTTTTACTGTCGTTGTATACAACCCCAACTTATTTATGCCTATAAGTATATTAGTCAGATCTATAATGCTAAAAGGTTATGGTCCCCAGCACGCTTCCACTGTGCGAAGGTTAAGTTGTGGCGTTGTATGTGAAAAGTGAGTTGGAAAAAGAAAAGTTAAAGTTTAAAAGAAACTGGAGTGTAAAAAGAAACTGGAGTTTAAAAGAAAGTGGAGAAAAACACCAAAGGAAAGCAAGCAGATTTAACCAGAAAAAGGAAACGGAAAAGATGGACAAAAAGATGTTCAGTAGCGTGAACCAGCCACATGGTGAGATGGCACAGAAGCCGATGAGTAAGTACAAAATTAACTACTAAAGTGAAGTAAAAGAAATTGTTAAAATAAATACGAATTAAGAATTGAAGAAAACGTGTTGTGCCGGAACACGTGGGGAGAAAATCGAGACGCGTGAAACAAAGGAAGCATGGCGCGGTATTCAAAATGGGCGTACTGCGCATGTATTCTAAATTGAAAATTACTGAAACAAAGGGACTTCCGTTTTTAGACACGTTTTTGCTCTCAAGGTTAAAAAGAATTTAGAACAAAGAAAAACATGGCGTCACAAAGAAATACGTTAGAGACAAAGAATTTTATAACAAAAGAAGTGAATGGTAATGAAGTTAATTAAATTGATTGATTAAATTGATTGAATAATATATTGAAATTAAATTTATTAAATATATTAGTGAATTTTTAACGAAGGAAATAAGTGCTAATTAAAATTCTAGAAATTGAATTAAGAACACGTGGAGTCATGATAAAAGGGAAATTGAATCCAAGTATTTTAAGTAAAGATTTGAGTTTGAAATAAAGATACGTGCAATAAGAAACTCAAATGTGATGAATTCTCAGTAAAGTTAAATTAGGAAAATACGTTGGAAGAAAAGAAATGTTTAAACGATCAAGAACAAGTGAGGAATATTTTAAATTAAAATATTAATTAATTTTTATGAAATTTCACAGTTTTGGGAAATGAGTTTAACGCCCTAAAGGCGAAACTCATTAAAGAATATGGACTTGAAACAAAGTTCAAGGAACGCACTATATACATAGGACAGGTTGGAGGGAATTTATATTTATTCTCCGGCCCTAATGACAACGTAATGATAGGTAATAAATTAATATGTTCTCAATTTAAGTTTTTTTTAAGAAAGAAAGTAAAGAAAGCTCAGTAGTTGTGGTCTGGTCTGGGTAGCGTAAGTTCAGTCTAGTGTGTGCACACGCAAGGTAGTATTGTTACTACGCAAGGTTCCTAATAGGAATAAAGTTAAGCAAAGGCTACACACAGACCAGGCTTCCAGCATGTTAGCTAGGTGGGTCTGGCACAAGACTATGGCCGTGGGTTGAAAAATCCACACACATATGTTTAACCAGACTAAGGCAGACAACTGCAGCTTTTCGTAAGCTCGTTCCTGTCTGTTACATACGCTGCGCTGTGCACGAGTGAAGCGTATAGTAGCACGGGATAATCTCTCAACCCAACAACTAATACGTTTTCTAATTTTCAGACAAAAATCTGCTGGAACTAGACGACGTGAGCCTACTCGCGGAAGCATTTAGGCAATCCGTTTACAAGGTGGCGGTGTTGAGAGGGCCCTTAAACCACCAAAGCAACAGCATGTTGGACACCTTACAAGAAAAGCTAAGGAAAATCGACACGGATTTTCAAGTGATGAGCACCACTGGAACAAGTCAGTACAAGGCTCTCAAAGATGACTTGTCTCGGGTGGCACACAGCACGGAAGAGCTCAACAAACGAGTAAGCAGCCTAAACGGGCTATTGGAGGAGAAATTTGATAAGCTTACACAAGCTATAAAGGAGTTGAGCTCCAGCATCAAGTCACAACGGAAGGATCCGGTGAAAGCAGGTCCTTCAGGGTACCAAGGAAAAATACAACAAACGAAGCCAAGGGACTACAACCCTTTCTCTCTGCCGAAGGAATCGGCAAAACCCAAGGTTACGGAGAATGTCTCTTTTAACAAAGATGTCTCCTTAAAGGATTTATTTAGTTATGCAAAGTCCAGCGAGAAGCAAGTAGAGCAAGACAAGGGTGCTCTCGATACCGAGGTTGAAGAGGAGAAAATGGTCTCTACAAACAAGAACAAGGACCTAGCTTCTTCCACCCTCAGGTCACACGGGAACGAAAGTATAGAGGACTGGGGGGATGATGGCAAGCCAGAGGAGAGAACTACGCAGTTCGCACTAAGGCAGGCAGTTGAGTGGCAGTGTGAGGCGGAAAAGAGACTAGGTATAACAGGTGAAAACACAGAGGAAGATCAAGTAAGTAAAGACAGTTCCAAATGTTTTAAAACACTTTTGAACGAATTTAAAAATGCAATTATAGACAAAACTATAAGTAACTTAAATTCAAGCACAAATGTAAGTCACAGCACGGTTAGTGAAGTCAAAAATTCACAAGTAAACATTATCAGAAATTATAAATTAAAGCCCTCTTCAACTTATGAACCTTTTGAAGACTTTTTGTTTTCAGAATTAAAGACGAGAAAATTGTTCTATATTTTTGATAAAAATATTGAAAATTCTATAAGTGAAGAAATTGTAAAGCAAGATATGAATTTAATTAGGGAGATTATTATAAATCATATTGATGAAAAATACCACCTAAGTACCATGCATATGAAAGACCCTGTAGAATTACTAAAAATGTTAAAAGATATTAAACGAAATGAATTTAAAGTAACCACGCATAAAGCTCAGCAAAGGCTGTTTAATATTATATATGAAAACAGTAAAGAAAGTGTCTATGAGTTTTGCCTAAGACTCGAAAGCTACATAAGAGATTACGAAAGTAATGAAGGAGTTGCAAAACTTACAGACACCGAAAAGAAAAGTATATTGCACAATGCAGTGGTTAAAGTATGTCCTGAAATAATAACTGCTGAGAATATTTCAGTTTTCAGTACAGGAAAATCGTACTCGTACGATCAATTAAAAAGTTTAATTTTACAGCATGACGAGCTCAACGGGGCAAAGCAGGCACCGCTAGTACTGTATGCCGGTAAACATCGAGTAAAATCATCCACGAGGTGTGAAAGGTGTGGGAGCCAGGAACATGTAAGGTCCAGGTGTCCCCACGATTCAACAAAATGTTTTAGGTGCAACAAATTCGGGCACATTGCTCGAGACTGTAAGAAATCTGGAAGAGGTGGATTCAACTCTGGAGAAAAGAGAAGGAGAGACGAAGGGCGTGACGAGTCAACGATATTGAGAAAACGATCCCGATCGAGATCTCCAATGGTGAGACCTCGAACACCATCGTCAAAAGGCTCTAAAAGTAGGTCAGTGAGTCCAGCTGCTAGCAACAGGGGTAAGTTTGCTTTCTCGAGTTTCACTGTTAATAATATAACAAATACGGAAGACATGATAGAAAAATTCATTGTTGATTCTGGAGCAACAGAACACTTAACAAATTCAAAGCTCATACTGAAAAATTTGAATTATGATACAAATATTAAAGTAAATTGTGCAAATAAAAAGACGATGTTAGAAACTCAAGGTATAGGCAATTTCGATTTAAAGTTGAAAAATGGCAGAACTTATGATTTAGGTAACATATTATACGCAAAAGATTTGACCAAGAATTTATTAGCTTTGAAAAAGTTTGTAGATAAGGGACTATGTGTTTATCTGGATAATAAAGTAATTGACATTTATGATCCAAAATCAAACGAAACATTATTGACAGGAAAGTATAAAGATCCGTTTTGGATTATGGAAGTACAAATTGTCAATAATTCAAAAATAGAAAAACAGAAAGAATTGTGTGTAATGATAGCAGATTCAAATGAAAATCAGAGTAAAAAGGTAAAATTTAACGATAAAATTGAAGTGTTAGGGGAAAAGAATCTTGAAAACGAAATAAGTGACAAATCTATTAAAAATACAGTGAATTTATGGCACATCAGGATGGGTCATGTATCGGTAGACAAATTAAAGAAATTAAAAACTAACTATCCAGACATTGCTAATTTAAGATTAACAGATGTTGATGAAAGCTTAAAGAATTGCGAAATTTGCAAAATCGCAAAAATGAACAGGCCTAAGTTTCTTAACGACCGTGAAAAGGCAACAATGCCTTTGCAAAGAATAAGCGCAGATACTATGGGGCCGATAACCCCCTCAACCCATCCAAAGGGTCACAGGTTCATAGTAGTTTTAATTGACAATTATTCGCGGTTTGCAATGGCTTATCCAGTAGTCCATAAATTCGAAGCATCTGAATGCATAGATAAATTCGTTAAAACTGTCAGGAACATTCATGGGACAGATTTGAAGTTTTGCTATCTAGATTGTGATCAGGGCACAGAATTTACTAGTGCGAAAACATTAGAGGTTCTAAAGAATTATGGAGCGGAGTTGAGAACAGTTTGTCCATATACCCCTCAGCTGAACGGATTAGCTGAAAGGTATAACCAAACTATTCAGAAACTAGTTAGGGCCCTAATGTATGACTCACGTTTATCAAAAAACATGTGGAATCTAGCTTTAAATGCAGCGGTTTATATCTATAATTTAACGCCACATAAAACGCTAAACTTAGAGTCACCTTTACTGAAGTTAAATCCGGAGACAAAGGTCAGGATAAATCAATTAAAAAGATTTGGTTGTGTAGTATTTGCGAAAATATCTAACAAACAAGAAACGAAATTTGATAAACTCTCAATTCGTACAATTTTGGTAGGTTACACTGACACGGGTTATTTGTTATTAAATCCTGAAGACGGAAAAATTTATGAGTCACGAAATGTTGAATTTATTGAAAGTAAAGTTTTTGGAGACTTGTTCAAAAACGATCAAATTAAAAATTGGGAAGTAACTAATGATGAAGTTAACAACAACACGTGGTTCATGGAATTTTCTGAAACGGAGGGAGAATGCGGAAAAGAGGTTTCAAACAAAATCCAGAACTCAGAAACGGAGGGAGTATCGGAGATTGAAAATAGCGATAAGATAATAGAATCAGAAGACACAAAAGAGAAAGAAGAACCCATTAAACGCAAACGTGGTAGACCGCGAAAGAACAAAGAAATTGAAAATGTAAATGCAATGTTAAATGAAATAAATGAGATAGATTGCGAAGAGCAATATGCACTTCTGACAGGAATTAATAATGACCCCAAAAGCTTCCAGGAAGCAATGTCAAGAGTAGATAGGGTAGAATGGCAAAAAGCTATAGACAAAGAAATTGAGGCGTTAATCAAAAATCAAGTGTTTGAAGTTGTAGATAGGCCAGAAAGAGGTGAGAATAAAAATATGAAAAATAATATTATTGATTCACGTTGGGTTTTTAGAATTAAGAATGATGAATCTCAAAAACCTAATTATAAAGCAAGAATAGTAATCCGCGGATTTAAAGATTCAAATCCTTATGATCTATGTGAGACATATGCACCGGTGTCACGACTATCTCTAGTCAGAGCTTTTCTAGCGATAGTAAATAAAAGAAATCTTGTCATGTGGCAACTAGATGTCAAGGCAGCCTTCTTACAGAGTCAATTGAAAAATCAGATTTTCATGGAAATCCCGGATGGATTTATTAAAGAGAAAACTGAAAGAAAAAGTAAAGTCTGGTTGTTGAAAAAGTCACTTTATGGTCTCAAGACAAGTCCTAAAAATTGGAACGAATGCTTTACAAAATATGTCAAAACTCTAGGTTTCACAACTAACGATAGAGATGATAGTAGATGATATTTTACTTGCAGGAAATAACGAAGCTTTGTTGACAGATATTGTAAGTAAATTAAGTAACAAATTCGACATGAAATTTCTAGGTGAACCCAAAGAATTTCTGGGAATTACGATTAACAGATTTCAGGGCGAAAACATTATTGAACTAAATCAAACAAAGTTTATAATAAAACTGCAACAAAAGTTCGGTTATTTCAATATGAAGGGTCAAAACACACCAATGGTCACGGCACAAGTCTTAAACAAAGAGCGTAAACTAAGAGAAGACGAGTATGAAAATGAACAGATTGTTAAGCAAACTGAATATAGGGAAATTATAGGATCTTTACTATATTTAGCCAACGTAACAAGACCAGATTTGTCTTACACGGTAAATGTCTTGAGTAGGCATCAATTAAATCCAACTACTCATGAATGGAATATGATTACACGAGTGTTTAGGTATTTAGAACACTCTAAGAATTTCTCATTAACATTTAAAGGTCTGAATGACAAAGTTGAGATTTTCTCAGATGCAAGCTTTGCAGATTGCAAAGGCTCACTTACAACTAGTGGGTATGTTATTCAGCTATTTGGGGATACTATAGGGTGGCGTACTCGAAAGCAAAACTATGTAGCATTATCCACGTGTCAAGCTGAGTATGTTGCGTTGAGTGATGCGTGTCGTGAAGCGATTGCTTTAGGCCTGACGTTAAAAGAAATTCCTAGGACTATAAATTATCCCCTCACTTTGTTCTGTGACAACAGAGCTGCAATTTCATGCACCCAGACTGATGGGGGTAATAAATTAAGACACATGACAGAAGTGCATGAACACTACGTTAAGCAATGTGTGGAATTGAAACACATAAGTTTAAATTGGATAGCTTCTAAAGACCAAAGGGCTGACATTTTTACCAAGCCTCTGCCCTTTGAAACCCATTCCCGATTGACTAAGCTCCTACTAAATAACTAATCGATTATTTATGTTTGTTTTAGATTTTTGAGCAACCTGATTGCTTCGAACGAAAACTGTGGCGATACTGCTGAAAACCAAAGACTGCTGAACAAACGAGACTCATTAGTTGTTAAATAACACTAAGACATAAGCATAGTTATAGGAGCTATCGGGAGGGAGTGTTGGAATAGGGGTGCGCTAGCTCCCATAAGTTACGTCCCTGAGCGAGCAAGCCTTTGTTCTTGCGCGAGCTTGCCCTCAGTTCTATCACGGATAGTCACGCTGATAACAAGCACGTCCCGTGTATGAAAGTCTGAAGTAGAATAAAGTCCGAACCTGAAGCCTAACCATATTCAACTGTGTTTTACTGTCGTTGTATACAACCCCAACTTATTTATGCCTATAAGTATATTAGTCAGATCTATAATGCTAAAAATCACATTTTATTCAAAAAATTCGTTTTGCATTAGAAACAAAAACTTTTTTCAAAATGCGCCCCCGCGATTTTTTTGGTGTTGGTCTTAAAATGTTCGTAGGATGTCAGACAACTATAAGCAATAGGAAAATCTCATATGCAAAGATCTTTCAATTAAAGTTGGTTCAGACGCACCGTGTAGCACATAGGAAAAGATAGTAGTAATAGAAATAACATGATCAATAACCAACAGAGCCCAAATTAAGTATTTACAAATAGGGTTAAGCAGAGTCAAATAGCTGCTGAAGTGACAGTGTAGATATAAATCTAAAAGAATCTACAGTGGTACTGAAGCATGAAAATATATGTATACCGTAGAAGGATAAATCTCCGAAATAGAGCGAGAAACAATCTTAGCATTTTTTATAGAATCTCGTGTAGTCGATACAATAATAGATCTTTCAGATAAAAAATAAAACACAATATAGTCAGGATTACTTTGATACCCTGAAAGGGAAATGGCTTAATGGTATACTACTACTACTACTTTGATTTAACAGATGTTTTTGTAGAACATAATAAATTCCAGTAGCACAGTTAGAATAACTGAGAAACCTTCGTGTTATTAAATACAAATGTGTAATTGAAAAAATTATTGAGTATGCTAGATGAGTTGGAAATCGGTCTAATTGACAAGTTATGTTATATTTACCGACATATATACTTAGGATGATACTAGGAAGCAGTAGTTGCTATTAAGTCCCTCGACGGTCTGCAGATTAGCCAGGTAAATTCGTGGAGATCCATCCTCTCTGCGACAAAAAAATTTTCCGCCCGCAATCCAAAGATATTTAATTAATTTGTCTCTTCTGATAAACAGGGTGTTTATCTTTGCTCGCAGTTGTTGATTGCCGAGTTTCGCGACAATGATGGGCGGGTTCGAGGATTTTCTGAGCGCAGGTGCCTTTATAATTCGGTATATTTTGACCACATCTTCCCTCGTAAAGGGAACGTCAAGAGCCTTAGCTATCGAGTCGATGTTCGTAAAAAGGTCTTCATTGGGTTTCATAGGGAAATTACGACTTTCCGAAGTCGTTTGAAGGGCCGCCTGCTCGCTTACGTTAAGCGCATGCTCAAGAGTAGCCACTTTTAATTTTAAATCATTGGCATCCTTTTTAATTTTGGTTATATCTTCCTTTCCAATTTCTGAGCCAGCTTCGAGCACAGAAATTCGATTTGAGTTATCAGCAATGTCAGCTTTGATAGTTTGAATGGAGGTTAGAAGATTATCATTGAACGCTTACTGCTTATTTTCAAATTCAGTGATCCTGGAAAGAATCTCCTGAGACCTGACCCTTCCTGAGTTTATCAAAGTTTTTTTTAGAAATATTAAAATTCGCACAGGCCAGATGGGTCAAAACAACAAGCTTTAAACAAACAAGCACCTCAGGTCCTCCTCTGGAAATCACTTCCTTACACTCTGGACACGCACCCATTGCTCTAATTGTTCAATGACAGTTATTGGTAAATCCAAAAACAACAAGAAACCAGCAGTTTAGAAAAAAAAACCAACTTGCTCAGACGCACCAGAAACACACAAAGTCACTATTTGCAAATTTTTGTTAAAAAAAAGAGCAAGAAAAACACTCGAAAATACAATACTCCGCAGAGCAGCAAATCGACACGTCCGCTCCGACCACCGTTACAAATACGTATGTAGTGTTGCGAAGTTACGAGACCGTTGTAAAACTACGTCATCCCACGATGGCTATTTTTCGACATAGAAATTTGAAAAATTTCGTAATTAATATGGAAAACATTTAATTTAAGCGCGATATTGAAGCAGTCGGACGAATGCATTTCTTCCGCGTTTGGAAATTTAATAATAAATAATACATAATTTTACAACAGTCCGTAACTTCACAACGCCTAACCATGCATTATTACGCACGATCGTAAATCCACATCGTTCAAGAATGCGATTTTACCGACCGCAATCTGATATTACCAATTGAGACGTAGTGATTTTATAGTCGATTGTAATTTCACTGTTAAAGTTCCAGCAGCTTTTTTTTACAGTGTACTGATAAATTTCAGCGTAAATGAAATTCTGCCATCATTTTGGATATGAGATTTAGTTTCTCAACCAAGCTTGTTCACGAGCAATAACAAAGTTTTTACGAAAAAAAAACTGTTAATGGGTTTCAAAAATGTCAGCATAAATATTTCAGAAATTGTATTCGTTATCGTACAACCTGAGAAAAGAAACAAGCACTTAAACTATAAATAAACTACAATGATTAGTCTTTAAAAAATGCAGGTTAAAAATAAATTAGTTTTAATTTCCAACGTAAGATGTTAATTTTAGCGATATGCATCTTTCATGTTCAAAACATTTTGCAATAAAATCAATAATTTTCAAGAAAAAGTAGAATCAAATTTATTTGAATTTTTTGAAAACAAAATGCTCTTTAATTTTATGTACCGCGCCCACTATCGAGATAAAGTCGGGTATGGCAAAATGAGCTTTGTAGCTTTTCGCCTTTCTGTATTTTAGTAAATACTTGAGTAATAGCAATTATTAGGAAATTATTAACTATTTAGAAACATTAAAAACCCTACTTTAAATAATATCTTAGAAATAGATGACGTTTTCAAATTGTCATTTAACCCCAACAGATGACGTCCAACTTCATGATAAAATTTGCTATTTGTCAATAAAATTTAGGTAATTAATTCATACATTAAAGAAGATTATTAAAACAAAAGCTCTGTGTTTAGAATACAATATTTGAATATAATTTTTCATTTAAATACTGTTTTTCTCCAAATTTTTCTAGTTTAAAATCCCGTTTTATGGACATGGCACAATCTAATCCTGAAACTGAATGAACATCGCCATTTTCAAGTAACAATTTTTATGATTTGTAAGCTGAATATCACTAGAAAATGTATAGTTCAACATTCTTTGCCATGTTCTAAATATACAACCGGCCAGAACTGTTACTCCACTGAAAAAATCGTATTAAAACACGCCTCTATTTTTTTCGCGGATATCTGAGCGACAAATTAAGTTAGACAGATTTTTTTCTAAACATTTAGAAAGCTTATTAAATTTCGCGTCGATTTAGCCCTACTTGAGGTATTTTCTATACATAGTAGCCGATATAGCGCGTGAGAAAGACCGATCTATTTTCCGTTTTTGACCAATTTTGGATTCTCAACTTCCACTTTCTGCATGCTTCAGGGGCAAAGAATATAATGAAATATTTACTGGTTATCGAATTATCATGAAAAATGCGAAAGCGTGCCCAAGACGAAATTCGGTAGGTCGAGTGGTGACCGCAGTTTTTCGCCTCTTATTACCCATACAGTTCTGAAATTCTCGAGAACTTAAGTTCGAGTTATATAACGAAGAATATGACGCAATTTAGGAGAATTTAAAATAATTTAAGAGAATTTAAGAACTTATGATTTTTAACAATATTTTTATTGTTGTTATTTGCATAGTTACACATAAGTTACATATATAAATATATTTATAAATAAAAAAAATCACATAGATAAAGCTTTACTATCAAAATATTAAAATGTTGTATTGTGAACTATCTAATAGCGAATTCGATTATCTGCACTGGTGCACTCCAAAAGCACTCCGACCTGCTCCTCCTTACTTCTTCCTTCTCACTCCACTCTGAGCTGATCGGAGTGCTTTTCGAGTACAAAGGTGCAGAAAAGAGAAATCACTATAAATTTGAATTTACCGTCAATTTAGAAAAAGTAGAGTGAAAATTTTAGATTATGTTCACTTTACATCGTTCTCATATATTCTCAAAGAATTTATTTTTCGGTCATATCCTCGGTAATATTCACATTCTCGTTAAAATTCTCAAAGTAATATAACCGACTCCAAACTCCCGGTTTTCTTTTGATTACACTTCGGTGATGTGTGTTATATGCATTATATTCATTTGAATACGGAAGGTATCATCATAATCAAGGAATCATTTTGAGCACAAAAAAAATGGTTTTTGGAGTGAATATACTACGTGAGAAGTTAAAAAAAAATTCAAGTTTTTCTCGAAGTTTGTACCTCGACTTCAACTTGTGGCATGACTTAGGAAATTTGTAGCAAAAATCTGAAATTCATACCACTAAGACTTTTTAGAGTCTTATCTTTAATTTAATCCAATAAAACTTAAAAAATCTTTACGGGTTCTCGAGATACGACTAAAAATGTCCAAGCCTCAAATGTCAAGTTTCAGTCGGCGATTACTGCTGTGACCGCGAGAGCGGTGGTCGCCGAGAACTTCTCAGATTTTGTTTCTTAACTTCTACTGGTGCGAGCACTGCACGACCAAACTCGCTGCTAAAGCGAATAAAATTCGGCGCAGACAAGCTTGGACATTTTTAGTCGTATCTCGAGAACCCGTGGAGATTTTTTAAGTTTTATTGGCTTAAATTAAAGATAAGACTTCAAGGACTAATTGGTATGACTTTGAGATTGTTGCTACAACCTTCCTAGGTCATGCCACAAGCTGAATTCGAGGTACAAAATTCGAGAAACTCTTGAGTTTTTTTTAAATTTCTCACGCAGTATATTCTCTCCAAAAGGTCAATAATACTTCTATTACGGCTCAATTGGTGCGTAACTTGATAAGCTTGCTAACGGTTTAAAAAAATGTTTTTTTATTCCATTTTGGAACAAGTAATCACGTTTCAAAGTTAGCAGAGACTTTTAATAGTATATACTTTCGCTGATTGTACCGACAATTTCCGATGGTAGTGTATCTCTGAAAGATTCGGAGTTATAGCCTGCGAAAGTCCTTTTTAGTGAACAATTTTTCTTTTAATTAACCATTTTCGGTTTTGGGTAATAACTTCTTTCATATGCATGGCTGGTAAATGTTGCAGTAAATAAATCAAAGTAGACTCAATTTCGAGTAAATCTAAAAAAAAAATCAATGCTCTAGCTCTAAAAGGGCAGAAATGATTTGCCTTCTGAAAATGACTCTTTTTTATTGAATTTTATTAAACCCCTTTTTTCAATTTCTCGTTTTCTGAGGATCAGACATGTATGAAAGTGCAAATTTTTGTTTTATAAGCTGCAACGCATTTTTTGTTTGTTATTAATAGTGATAGAATTTCGTATTTCTCTCGGGTAAACGCCAACATGTCAGAAAAACGCCCAAGAACGCATGGTGAAAATCTACGACAAATTTTCATATTGCGCTTCGGCACAACGAAAGGAAATGGTGAACGGAAACATTAAAAGTCACAAAATTATTATTTTTTTAAATATGGGCAAACAATTTTGTAGGCATCGCTAGGGTATATTTCGTGTGTATATCAAGTTTCAAACAGTTCAAATAGTATTTGCGCAACTCCCGACGATTTATTTCTTAAAAACTAATTTAATTTTGGAACAAAGTTTGTTCAATTTTTTACGCTTATTATTGAAAATAATTATTCAATGAAAAAAGAAAATAGAACAAGTTCTATCTCGTCATGCTCTAAAAGCCTGTATTAAAAAAAAATAATTTTGTGACTTAAAATTTCCGTCCTTGGAGACGTTTGGACTATACTTTCACCCAATCTCGAGTGCTGAGCGAGTTTCTCGATCCAGACCCTCAATTTATAATGACAAAACTATTTAGTTTTTAAATGTTCCAGCCACCTTATTTTCTATGACCAACCAATGCCTATCCTGAAACTCCTCTCTCAGATAAAGGGGAGACACCTTCTGTCAACCAACGATGCAGCTACTGCTTTTCAATAATTGGTCGCGGAATACCCAACAAGTGCAACTTGACCACTCGCTTAGAAAATCTCACCAAGTGATTAGTGAATCGGGTCCAAAAGTTGTAGAACAAGTGGCTTTGTCGCTGCTAAAAAGAAAGATGGACAGAGAAGATAGAAATAATGTGATACTACCACTGATTCAACTTTGTGGTGGCCAGTCTCTTCTGGTCACTATCAGCAAAAAAATTTCTGAACATTCATTGAAACTGTCACTCTTTTCTGCAGAAGACTTTTTGAAAATTCAAACTAGCTTCCATCTTAATCAGAACAAATTATTTGGATTCGCTGCAACTTTTCGTGTAGCTACGAAGAATTCTAAGATTTTTGAGCCTCAGTCAAAGAAAAAGCTATCGGCCAAAGGACATTGCATCGATGAATATTTTGGTTTTAGGAAGTTTCATTTTGTCCATGTCAAAGCTGATAAGGTCTCCAAAGCAGCCCAAGCAGTTTCTTATTACATTGACATAGAGGGTTTGATCGAACACATAAAAAAGAAAAAGAAATTATCTGAACGTCACTTGAAGTTTGGAATTGACAGCGGATGCCGGTTTCTGAAAGTATGTCTGTCTATTCAATCTAGTGAAAAAAGGGAAGAACAGCATGGGTACCATCAAAAGTATGAGTAAAGAATTTCCGCAGTGTTTCAAGGATTCTGGAGTTAAAAAATTGCTCGTACTCGCACTGGCACTGAACGCCCAGGAAAACTATGTACGAGGATGTGTTGCAGCTGTGGCCATCAATACATACATACATTGATTAGCAGTTCGAACTAGGTCTACCAATGTGGGCCCACCACACCCACGACGCGCCAACAGCACGCAGTATTCCTGAACGGTCACCCATCCAAGTACTAACCGCGCCCAACAATGCTTAACTTAATGTGGCCATCAATACAAATCAATAATTTCGAAGGGACTATTGAAACATGTTTTAAACTCATAAACATTATGGTGGGTATTGAGTCTCATAGCCGCTCTTACCTGTGCACGCGGTGTTATGCAACGAAAGGAGAAATCCAAAATCGTGGAATGTACAGAACATTAGGTAATACAATTTCAAATTATGTCACTTGGCGGGAAGCAGGATCTGTGAAATCACAGGCAAAAAAGTACAATAATTGTATCTATCCTCCACTTTTCACTGCTCATGAAGACAAAACGATTCTTCAGATGATTCCCTGACCTGAACTACATCTGATGCTGGTTGTTTTAAATATTAATTTACAAATTTGTTAGCCGAACTCAAAGATGATGCTACTCGATGGCCAGAGTTATGCAACGTTCAACGTGAAATAACACATAAGTGTCCCGGTTTCAAAGAAAATTCTTATAAGAAATGGCTAAAAAAAGTAGACTTACTACGTTCCACAGGGTCAAATAGAGTGCAATGAGGTACGTGAAAACCTTCGAGGACTTCAGAGCCATTATACACGCATGTTTTAGTGATCATCTTGCTCCTTGCTTTGAAGAAAAAATCCAGAGTTTCAAGAAGACTTATTTCGATTGAGATATCGCTGTCACTCAAAAAGTACACGCAATCTTCTTTCCCGTACTGGACTTGTGCGAGGAAACTCAAAAAGGTTTAGGATTCTTCAGCTAACAGGCGATGCAGTCTTTTTATTCCGATTTCAAAGTAGTCTGGACAAAATATAAAGTCCCTAAGAATTATCCAGACTACGCAATTAGGCTACATCGTACACTGTATGAATATAATAGCCTTCCCTCATTTTAAAAGTTAATCATATTTTCGTAACCTCATTAAATAAATTCTTTTAGTTCACAATTAAGTTAGTTGGGTTATCACTTCCTTCAAATACAAGATAAAAAACATTATAAGCGCATTTTTCTATGTTTCGTTCTCCAGGCACGAGAAATTTAAAAAAATTCCAAAGAAGATTTTTAAATTGGCATTAGAGTCGATCATATATTTTTTTCCTGCAATTAAAAAACGATATCTTTCGAAAAACCAGCAGAGATTTCATCTAACTTTTAAAAAATCATGTTTAGGAATCAATGCTAAAGCATTGATTCTTTTTTAGATTTACTAGAAATTAAGTCTACATTAATTTATTTATTGTAAACTTTCATGAGCCATGCATAGGGGAGAAGTTACTGCCCAAAACCTAAAATTTTTTATTTAAAAAAGAAATTAATTACTAAAAAACGACTTTCGCAGGCTATGACTCTGAAAAATTTAGAAATAGAACATTCATTTACGTTCAAATTTTGTAGAAAATTGTATGTATTCTAATTTTTTAGAGGTTTGCAAAGGAAACATTTCCAAAAAACTTATTTTTTCCACTTTTTCTCCCATTTTTCAGAATTATTGAAAGGCTTCAGTTGTTGCACGATGTTCAGCAGCTAGAAATTTCTTTTGTATGCTAAACTAAACGTTGTAAGCCAACAGAACTTCATTTTGAACTTATTTTCATGAAAATATGTTGATTAACCTCTTTAAAAAAATCTAAAATTAAGTTTTCTCATAAACAGCCCAAACGATTTTTTACAATTTTTTTGCTCAAAATGATTGCGAGACGTCACCGAAATGTAACCGAAGTGTGTAATAACGTGTTAGCGGCTAGCGCCCATCTCAGTTTCGGTGTCGCATGCAGATCATTACCCCTGTGATGTTGGCCCTACGCAGTTTCTTTTTGCACACGTATAAACGTCGTTTGCACTTTAAGTTTCAACGTTTACATTTACTACAAAAAAAACTCTATAAATTTTAAATCTTACTTCTTTTTTTTCGAAAAACTTGATTTTTCGATTTCATTATAAATTTCATCTTTTTTATTTCTTGTTCCCGATATAATTATTTTAAGTTTGAAAAGGTAGGAATGTACTCATGCCCACATGTTTTAACATTAAAAACTTTTTATCATCGTTCTCACGGTTTGCATATCCAGCATTTTCGTTTGCATCTTTTCGGTTACCATATTAGGGGCAAACCAAAGTTCCGAATCATCCCACCAAAGCTTGAATTTTTGAACTTTTTTTGCACGCGTTTGCGCTTCACTTACACGATGAAACTCTTTAAAGTGTAAAAGAAATCGCGAATCGTATAATTAAGTTATATTTACCTTACGCTCAAAAGGATCAGAATGAAAAAGCATTCTAATCGCTGGTGCTATTAAACCAGCCTCCTCTTGAAACATGGCAACTGCTTTCTCAGGCAAATATGCCTTAGCTTTATGTATGCGCTCCTTTATCTCCTCTGGATAAACACTAATTCTTTTTCGAATTACTGATTGCACTTCCTCAGAAAGTTTGTATGCATTAGGCCTATGGCATAAACTATTCAGGATGTCGATCAGAGGTTTGTTTTTCTCAGGAATTACATGGATCGACTCGTTTGAAACAAACACTCGCATTTGACAAGTTTCAGGACTTGCCCATGATGGCAGAGAATTTGCTGCCTCAATCAACAAAAATTCACCGTCCGAATCAGAGATTCGCGCGATCAATCCATCAAAAGCTTTTGTGAGATTATATATCAAAAATACTGTAAACCACTCATCTCCGACATCTTCGTCAAAACGTAAAGTAGTATGAATATGAGGTATTATCTGGTCATCTAAAACAAACGAATTACAGACATACATTACAATTATTGTCACAAGAAAAATTTCGAGATAAGAGCACTCTTCCACTTATCGCCGTATCAGAAACAGGCATCCGCTCCTGACATCAATGCTTTTGGTTTCCACGTACACATGCATCGATGAAGGAACTGATATAGATTCCTACATAGGTTTCTGTCCCATTTAGTGACTTAATTTGCCCATACAATTTTATATAGAAATCCATGCATGGGTACCCATTTGAGGATTTTCATTAGGGGAGGTTAACCAAAAAATCTTACGCGCCCATTAAACTTTGATTTGAATATTTAATTACTGATGAATTTACATGAGTTGACACACGGTCCTAATTTTTCTCAATTCGTCGCAATTCATTCTGGTTTGCTAGTAGTCCAGTTAATGAAGGATTTGAGTTCAAAAAATTGTATAGTTGACTACATTTTGTCACAGACGTTGAGGGTTCCTTTATAAACATGATTCAAAAAATCCTAATCCACATATCAGGGTATCTAACGATTCGTAGAAACAGACTTCAAGGTCGTTTCCAGGTCATGAAATCCAGTTTTCCCAGGTCGCCTTTTTTGTCAAACTGATAAAATAAGTTTCAAAGTTACCCAAATAAAACATTTAGAAATATAAAATTTATTATAGCGCGTGCCATGTCCAATAAACATTTAAATTAAAGTATTTATAAAGTAAATTTTTATTCAAAGTAACCATAAATAATTGAATATGAAAATACTACTTAGTCAAAAATTTCATTAAGTGGACTTCACGTACTCTAATTCTCATGAGAAGAAGTGTTATTTAAAAATTGATTTTCTATGTTAAGCGAAGAAGAAATTAAAAACTTAATTATTTACAATATTAGTCTGTTTATTGCAATCTATAAAACAAATAGTACAGTTATTAAAAATTTCCTTTAAATCTTTTTATATATTCTATAAACAACAGAAGATTAAATTTTATTTGCCAATTAATTTTTTTTTTAACTTTTCAAAAGCAAGATCTATTCTTCTAAACGAGAGGTTTCTTTTATAATTGTTAAGATTTTAATTTAAATATGATACAATCTCTGTGTTACTTCTTTTATTGGTAGAGGACATTACGTTAATGTCTCTGAAGATGTTTGAAGAAGATGATGCATGAGAACATTCTCGAAGTTTCTTTGATACGGTGGACAAGTTGGCAGAGCTGGAAGTTGCAATTAATAACGATTTATTGACGGTCATGCTTTTGCGAAGTTTACCGGAAAGTTTCCAGAACGTTCGGTGTGCGATGTCACCTCATAATGAATTACCGACTTTATAAACACTTCGAATAAAAATCGGAGAAGAATTTGACGCGCTTAAAGATAAGAGTACTAAGACAGTACAAAACGCGATGGTTGAGAAAAAGTCGGGACCGAAGATGTATGTTTGCTAGCAAGGTCTGAAGTGTTATTGGCAGATACATTTTTTTAATCGGACATAGTGGGGAGTGTGATACCTGGTGTGTCGACAGTGGATGCACATCCGACATGTGTAATGATATCAAATCCTTTACGAAAATTCGTGAAGATAGTGCATATGGAACATTAAATCTGGCTAGCAATGCACACACGAACATATTCGTGAAGGGAACCGCGACAGCCTTCACGAAAATAGACGGTAATAAAAAGGTTATACAGTTCAGTGACACTTTATACGTTCCGGACTTACGAACGAATCTCACCTCGGTCGCAAAGATTACTGATAAGGGACATGATGTTATTTTCAGTGAAACCAAGGCCGAGATAGTTGATAATTGTGGGAACGTGTTGCTCGCTGCAAAGCGTGAAAAGGATCTATATCTTTTTAGTGGGGCAAACGATGGAGAGTGTAAGCAAATTTATCAGATAGATGTCAAATCTGGACGCCGAAGAAAAATTCTCTTAGAGACTGGCACATCCGCATGGGACATTTGAATATGCAATATCTTCGTGAAGCCATCAAGACTGAACGCATTAAGGGTGTCAACGTAAATGGATTAAATGAAGATTTTGAATGCGCTGTCTGCCTAAAGGGAAGGATGTGTCGACCTCCGTTTCCTAAAATATCGCAGAGTGACGAGTGTTGAAGAGATAATGGTGGTGTGAGGTTAGGTTCATAAGCCAAAAGAATCAAGTAATGAATTAATTTGAAAAAGTTAGAGCTTTCACAAGCACAAATCGAGGTAAGTAAGTATTACCATTAAGCCATTTCCCTTTCAGGGTAGGCGTGACACTACCCGATTCGGGTAGTGTTTCTAGGTGGATAGTTTTTTGTAGTAAATAACTACTTCAAGTGTGGGCTCACCACACCCACGGTGGGCCAACAGCACGCAGTATTCTCGAATGGTCACCCATCCAAGTACTAACCGCGCCCAACGCTGCTTAACTTCAGTGATCTGACGAGAACTGGTTTTTTCAGCGTGGTATATAAAATACCTACAGCCCGACAATGGAAAAGAATATGTCAAAAAGGATTTTGACGAATTCCTCCAGAAACACAGAATATTACGAAGACTAACAGCTCCTTATAATCTAGAACAAAATGGGGGTTTTCAGCGGAAAAACAGAACATTGATGCACATGGCGAGGTGTCTTTTGATACAATCGGGATTGCCTGCAACGTTCTGGGCGGTAGCTGTTAATACGGCAAATTTCATCCGAAACAGATCACCGACAAGTAAACTCAATGGAAAGACGCCCTACGAATCTTGGTTTCGAGAACCACTAGACGTGGCTGATTTCAGACGTTTTGGAAATGAAGTTTCGTCATGCATAGAGCACCAAGCAAGGGCCAGCTCGAGCCGCGATCAATAAGAGGTACCTTGATTGGATATAGCTCAGACTTGAACGCTTTGAGAGTTTGGTTACCAAACGAAAGGAAAGTCGTAATATCCAGGGACGTACAATTCTTGGAAAAATCTCAGATTCGATCGACTAAGAACTACGAAGATTTCGAGCCTAATGAAGACCTTCTTAAACGAACGACTAGTTCATTGGAGAACGTCACCGAAGTGAAGAACGAGGATCAATTTTTCGAAATCGATTTCTGTGGTGACCGAAACTCGGATCATCAGTTTAATGAAACCGTACAGGAGATGTCTAATAATCGTGATGAAGAATTCGACAGCAAGAATTTTCGTGGTTTTGCTCGATATGATCAACTAGATTCTGACAATGAGGATTTTCATGGTTTTACACAGAATGATCAACTGGATGCAGCAAGACTGGAAGACTCCTTCGAAATATCTTTCAACGTAACTAAAATTGCTCTCAACCGAGCATTGGCCAGTCAAGATTTCGACGAATGGATGCTGGCCATGGCTGACGAGGTAAAATCGATTCTAATGAAGGATACATGGAATATGATTGACAGATCTGAATCATCCAAACTAATTGGTAGTCGTTTTGTTCTAACAGCCGCACGTTTGAGTTCCATACGAACGACAATAGCTTATGCTCCACAAAGAAAGATGCATATTCAACAATATAATGTAAAAACGGCGTATCTCAACGGGAACCTAGAAGAAACAGTATTTATGGAAGTTCCAAATAGATTGGAAAAAGTTCTTAAGTACATCATCAGCAAGTGAGAAAGCCAGGATGGGTTGAGTAACAAGGCTAAAATCATGTTAAACGAGCTAAAACGTGGTGACAAGGTATGCCTTATGAAGAAAGCCCTGTATGGCCTAAAACAAGCTGGACGCGCCTGGTACAGACGTCTGAATGGGGATTTACGATCCATTCGAATGGATCCGACGAAAACGGATCCCTGTGTCTACCCAAATTACAAAAAGGGGAAGTTAATGATTATTGTCATTTACGTTGACGATATCCTTGAGATGTGCGAAGACCGTGGAAGAGATTGCAAAATTTGTTTGCAAGCTTACAAGGGTAAGGTCTGAGGGTCAAAATTCAAATTGACGTCACGTGAGCATAATTCGAAAGATTATCGAATTTCATTCGACACATGTCACTGCTTTTTAGTAAGTGGGGCCCGGTTTTGAAAATAATAATTTTTAAAAATTGCGGCTGTCGTCACTGATGGACTAGTGTTAATCACGCGGCACGCCTATCACCGAGCGGCGGTGACCTGGTGGTAGCGTTTCTGCTTGCGACTCCGCTGCTGTGTGGTTCGAATCTTTTGACTAGAAATTTTTTTTTTACATAATTAAAAAATCCTAATGACATTATTCGGAATTTTATCGCTATAACCTGTAATTTAAACACAAATTAAATCATATCAAAATAGTTCCGACTTACAATATTTCATGAAGAAAGTTGCACAAATTAATCAAAGACAAACGTCAATAACCGATATTATATACTATTATATAATATATGAAGTACATCATCTTTTTTTACCAGCAGAATTATCGTCACTTTCCAAGATTTTGTCGCTTTCAAAACACCTACGTTTCACCAAGAACAAACACGGAATGAATGAGTTTCCGTGGTTCCGGTTTTTTCCGGAACCACAAACAAAAATTTATTAATTAAACATTTATTAATAATTAACAATTATTAATTTATCAATAATTATTAATTGATTAATAATAATTTATTTATTTAAAAAAATATTCGGAATTTTTAATTATGTAAAAAAAAATTTTCTAGCCAAAAGATTCGAACCCAACAGCAGCGGAGTCGCAAGCAGAAACGCTACCACCAGGCCACCGCCGCTCGGTGATGGGCGTGCCGCGTGACTGCCACTAGAGATTGAGTGATGATAGCCGCAATTTTCAAAAATTCATATTTTCAAAACCAGGCCCCACTTACAAAAAAACCGTGACACGTGTCGAATGAAATTCGATAATCTTTCGAATTATGCTCACTTGACCTCGATTTGAATTTCGACCCTCAGGCCTTCCCCTTGTAAGAACATTTCTCGAGCTTAAGGATATCGAGAGTCTCAAACGTAGTTTGGGGATGGACTTCACCAATAGCAACGAAGGAATTCTGATAAACAAAAGGACGTATATTAAAGATGTGCTTCATCGATTTGGACTGCAGGACTGCAACCCTGTATCGACTCCTCTAGAAGTTGGAACAAAGCTAGTTAGAAACAAATTTTGGTCTTACGCAGATGGCTAAAACCACCTTATCGACAACTGATTGGGTGCATGTTGTACTTATCTGTGGCAACACGACCAGACATTGCTCACACCACAAGTCTACTCAGTCAATGTAATTATTGCTTCGACAAGAATCACTGGAACGCAGCGAAGAGAGTACTTCGATACCTAAAAGGGGCGTGTGACCTTAGGATTTTCTACAGAAGTGGTGATAGTCCTCTGGAGGGCTACGTTGATGCAGACTGGGGAGGTTCGAATAATGACAGGCGATCCTTTGCAGGCTATGCTTTCCTGATAAACAATGGAAGTGTTTCATGACATTCCAGAAAGCAACGTACCGTTGCTCTATCATCGACCGAGGCCGAGTATATGGCTTTGAGTGAAGGAGCCAAAGAAGTAGTACATCTTAAAAGATTTCTACTGGAACTTCGAGCACCAAATGTCAAGTCAATTAGGATAAAAGTTGATAATTGCAGCGCTCAGAAACTAGCAACTAATCCTGTCTATCATGCTCGTTCTAAACATATCGACATGAGACATCATTTTTTCGCAAGGTTGTGGAATCGAATCAAGTGCATTTGGAGCAAGTATTTGCTGGCGTTTTGATTAAGGCGATAATAAAACCAAAGCACAAAAGATGTATTCGTCTCCTAGGATTAACAAAAATGTAAAAAGGTAAAGTTTTTATTTAGCAGAGTTATTTAGCACAAAGAAATTTTGCGCTGCAGGACCAGATGACTTGAACCCCGAGAACTACAGGCCAATAACATGTTTGAACACGCTGTATAAGATCTTTACAGCTATCGAAGAATTGGACCTGTGTAGAGCGAGATGTACGAACAACGCGGCTCAAAAAAAGGTGTAGCAGGCTGCCGAGAGAACCTGCTATTTAAAGGTTCATCCACACATAGTGAGGTGCATAGAGAGATTTATACCCCTTTGGAAAACTAGATTTACTATCTCATCTGGAAAGCATCGTGTAACAACTAACAACTTCACCTTCCAGAGAGAGTCGTCTTTCAGGGCGACACCATGAGCCCTCTCCTCTTTTGCCTTACATTGTTGCCGTTATGGATTGTCGAGGAGTACACTCGGGAGTTTGGAATGGAGTTTGGGTTGGAAAAATGCACAAAGGTTCATTTGAAGCGAGGACAACTTACTGGCATCTCCAGGGACCCTATACATTCCTGGGCGTACCACCGAGCCACATTCAGAACGTAATATCTATAAAGGATGCTCTCCAATGCAAATACAAACGTCTTATCCTACAGAAGTCCTCCGAACTGTCGGTGAGGAACGAAATATCTGTAACGAACGTCCGTGTCGTCCCGGTAGTACTCTATTTATGTGGAGTGGTTCTAAGGACGAAGGACGAGCTCTGATCCCTCTACATCGGTTCACGAAATGTTATACACTTGGACAAAAGCATGCACATTGAGTCTTCTGTTCCGCGACTTTACATCTCACGCCGCACAGTGGTCCGGATCGTCGAAAAGGTGGTCAAAAGTCGAAATATTATCCGATTGACATGAAATTTATTTTGTAAATACTTTTTGGGTCCCTAATTCCAAATTTGTGTTCAAAATTTCAAAATTAAAAATGGCGGACCCAATATGGCAGCTAACATATTCTGAATATGACTACAATTTTATGAAGTCCATTTAAGAAACATTGCGTAGGTTGCTGGTTTTAAATATGTCATAAAAATATCAAAATTCAGAATGGCAAATCTAATACGTTCGTCAAATTGAAAAAAATCCTATAAGAGCATAAAATTTGTTTTATAATAGTTTTTCGAATTCCTGATTTCGAACCTCTGATTCAGTTGTATCGAGTGAAAGGTGAGTCAATACTGATGAAATAATAATTATTTAAGCAAATAAACCATACACAAACATTTATTTAAATATACTCTTTGAACATTGCATACACTGTAAAAAAAGCTTTGGTGATATTTACAATCAGCTAGTAATTATACGTGCAATGTATTTTTAAATTACAGTGTATAAGCTGATTCATTTACGATACTACAGTACTTATTTGCAATCTAGTGTGATTTTACTTGAGGTAACAATGTGAAAATAGAATGAAGGTTGTTCTATTTGCAGTCGACTGTAAAATTACTACGTCCGATGATGGAAATTATTTGATCGGCGTGGGACAAAGTAAGTTTACGTAAGGTGATAAATTTACTTGGGACTTTAAGTCTACGAAAGTATATGTAAATTTTGACGATGAGTGCTTTTCTATGGAGAGGCAGTAAGTCCGCACGGACGAACGCCGCAGAATAATGTGCAGGACGTAAATTTCGACCATTCGGGACTAGCGAGTGTAATTCGGGCCAAACGATGAGTACCGGAGACGCCCGAACGGCATCTTACCAATGGGTGCGCATTTCGTTCGTTTGCATTCTTGTTTGCGTTGTTTTGCACGTTATGTCGCTTTGATTTATAAAGTTTGAGACTGTCAAGTGGTTACATTCCGTTTTGTCCCTTAAATACAGAAAATAGCTCTAAAATATTTTCACCTCTGTGAACAGTTGTGAATAGCAGCAAGCTGACCACAGGTTAGCGAAAACCTGCAAATCAGATTAAAGTCAGGGAAATTTGTCAATCAGGAATCATTATGAATAAGTCAGAGATAAAAAAAAATATTGAAATTTGAATAACCGAAAAGTTTTTGGCGAACTAAACCTCGAAATATCTTTTCGATTATGAAAGCTGAACACAAAATTCAACGAGATTTCGGACAGTGGCTCATCTGATAATTTTTATGATGATTTACGACCCGTACGTAATTTCACGGTCGACGACGGAAAGTTTACGTCCTGAATGTATTTCTTTACGGCGGACGCAGGTTAAGACGAAAAGTATGCATTTTTACAGAATTCTGCTTATTTACTATGTGCCAAACCGATCGAATTATTTCCATCGTCGCAGGATGTAAATTCACACCAACTTTTTTTACAGTGTAGATATTAACATTTTAAATTGTACGCATTTTTTTCGGTTGAACATATATACAAATCATTTACAATATGTTACAAAATTTCACAAAATTCGTGTTCATTTGATTTTTATGATATTTCTTTCTGTACTTTGAAACGCTAATTCTGAAACTAATCTTTCCTTTTTCGCAGGATCAATATATTCGGAGATATTGAAGATTAAATGTTCACTATCACATACAAAATGTAAAAATCATATTGCGAACTTGCCAAAACGTAAGAAAAGGTATATGGCAATTTTGAATTAGGAACCTTTAACGTTTCCGATTTGTTCGATACAAGGTTTAACAAACATAAAAAAGGACACTTTATTAGAAGATCAACAATTGCATTGACGGCTTTACCTAACTGATGTAACTTTCTTTACAGTCGTGGGGGACTCGGGCCTCACTGTCACTAGCACTATCCGGTTAAAGATCTCTTAGGCACCTGTCACAATACCCAAGTAACAGGTCCATTATAGGAATTACCTCCAACGCCTATATTTTTCACTTCTATTAAGAAAATCTAGTCCGTGGTTGTAGTACCATTGTTGAATCATTTTAAAGTTACCATGTGAGAACATTTTCCTTTATATTTTTCAAATTATATTTGATAATTGTTTAAAATAAACTAATTTACAAAAAAAAACATTAACTAAATAGAATATTGAATATCTAAATTGCAAAATACTGAAAACTGTGTAAATTAAAATTACTATTTCATAAAATTGTTATAATAGGCAAACACGCGCTTCAACTCGCGCAAATTCCTGCCTGTGTGGTCTTCGTAATTAGCGTCCCATTTGAAAAGTCGCAAATTGCCGCAAAAATCTTTCATGAAAATCAATTCATTAATTCTTTCACAACAACTTAGCGTTTCCACATTTCGCGGCAAAGCCCAGAAACTTAATGTTTTTTTAATCGGAAGCTGATTAAATGAGAAATATTTTTACCCGATAAACATTAATTACAAAAATTAAAAATGTTGATAAACATGAAATTTTTAACGCGTGAATCACTTTTTTTTTTTATACCATTAAGCCATTTCCCTTTCGGCGAGCCTCTAGGGGTAAGCGTGACACTACCCGATTCGGGTAGTGTTTCTAGGTGGATATTTTCTTGTAGTAAATAACTACAAGTGTGGGCTCACTACACCCACTTAAAGGAGATAATACACTACAATTCTATATAACCATTTTTTAAATATTTTTTACTGGTGTTGATACAGCATCTCCTAAAGTTGAGGTATATATGGGTATACATTAGGCGTTAAGAGCGATTTCTCCAATTTGTTGAACAATGAAACCTGAAAAATTGCTTAAAATAATAATATTTTTTCATTATTTTTGTACTCTCATGTGCTTTAGATACTCTTTAATGGATTGGCATCGATATTTCATAAAAAAAAAATAAAACTCATTTTTTGACTTTTAACCGCCTTTTCGACGATCCGGACCACTGTGCGCCGTCAAGGTGGTCGCGGAATACTGAATCTTGAATGTCTTCGCAACAGGATTTTTCTGGGTACAGCACATATAGTCGCAAACGGACGAGACCCTCTTGTTAAAATGGTCAAGAAACACGAAAAAGTGGGCAAAGGAGCGTTTCTGTACAAAGCAGCGGAGGAGGCAGCTGAATCACTTGGGCTTGTCTTCCATATCAGGGGTAAGCAAAATGCATCAAACATTATCCATCTCGAGTACTCACTTCTGAAGGTCCAGATCAAGAAAGCACAGAAGAAAAACTTCCGCGAGCAGCTTCTCGACAAGAGGTTGCACGGCATCTTTCACTTGAGTATACCGTCGCCACATTTTAAGCCAACACATTCCCAATGATAGCTGCAGAGTGTGTCATGCACACCCCGAGCAGCTAGGACACATACTATCTAGTTGTCCGAATCATGCGGGAGCGACGTACATCCAAAGGCACAATGCGGCACTAAGAGTGCTTTATTACCATATCTGTCACTCTTACGGTAATAACGCTGATACCGCTACCCCGAACGCTTCTAGGGAAATAGAGTTAATTGCCGAAAATTAGATGTGACGCATATACTGGAACTTTATTATTTTCATCAATTTATTCTGTCGCGCACACGAGGCCTGACATAGTTCTCCTTGTCTTCGAGAAACGAACCGTGTTCGTTATCGAATTTTCGGCACCAGCCGACAAAAACATCACAGCCAAGGAGAATGTAAAGAAAGAGAGGTATAAACCTTATACGAGAGTTGCGTCGGTTATAGCCGTAATATTCTGTTGAGCTAATCGTCCTGATCATCGGTGCTCTTGAAGGTGCCAAGCTTTCACTGGTTAATAACCCGAAAAGCATCCCTGTGTGTCAACGAAATTCTGAGACACTTGCGGGGAAAATGCAGAACGCGGTCATCCTTGGGTCGCTCCGTGTTCTCAGGGTGCACAAGATTTTTGCCGGATCATTGTATTGAGTCCATCGCATACTAACCACCTATCTCAAGGTCGTGAGACGTGGTCACAGCTTAAATGTTACCGCGATTTCGCCGGGAGCGGGTGCAATTTTGTAGAATAACAAACTTTTAACTATATATATCTGGTTCTGTCCGGTTTGTTTATAAACCGAGGCGGAAAGTCTTTCACCAAACTACCGGACGCGTGCTCGGGTTGCGGATAGAGGGTCCCTGTACAGAGGTTTACTGCTGAATATGGCTACAAAATAAATAAGCAGTCGCGGACAATGTCCAAGGGATGGTCCTGAGAAAAACCCCCAAGCCAAGGCATGAGCAACCGCGCCGAAGATTGAATGGTACCATGGAGTGGTGTCTCAACCAGTGCCTCTGAGAAACCTGAAGTTTTCCCAGAGTATATAGTCTTACCCTCGCATGCAGGGCTCTGTGAGGGCGGACGAAATCTTTCCCTAGCTGCTCGTGGGAACAACAATGATAACACAAAACATAGTTGGTGCGGTTCAAAACAATTGAAAGCGCAAGGATCCCGACTGTGATTCGGACAGCAATGCCGACTACCCTAGAGTTCCGGGAGCCAATCAAGACAGAGTCAACATGATAGACCGGCAAAATCTCAATACTTTTGAGTTGACGTATCGACTTTTCGCACCAACTGTTGCGAAACCGTGCCGATGACCTCCAGAAATGGCGTTATTCAGGGAACCAAGAGAGGAAAAGTAATGCTTTTAGGATCAGGTAAAACATCAACATCTGGCAGAATGTTCACTGCCAGGGTGCTACAGTTCGCTCGCAAACTAAGGACCAGTCACCACATACTCAACAAGTAAAAGCTGCAGACCATCAGGCAGCATATTGCAGACAGAATACGGGTATTATCTGGCGCTAAGAGAAGTCTAGAGCGGAGGGAGATGTGAGTCAGAGAAAATGAACAGTCTTACTCTGACCTATCTCGACTCTTTAGAGACAATCCAGTTACTGTCGACTACCCGCCCAAACCACAGGAGGTCGAGGCATTTTTCAGAGTCTACGAAGTCCAGTATCCACTGTATGACATAAATAGCTTTAAGGAGCTATCCAGTGCCCTCAAAACACCTGAGGAGGAATGCCCACCTATCACTACCGAAGAGGTAAAAAAGTATTAAGAGGCATGAAGAACTATTCCGCTCCGGGACCAAATGATATCACGAGCTTCTGACCCGCATGTTCACCTCGTATCTGAAGTCGGAAGAGCCTATTCCGGAGTAGTTGGTGGAAGGACGCACAGTGCTTCTCCCGAAGATGGTCAAATTGTCTGATCCTAAGAATTACAGACCAATAACTTTTCTGAACACGCTGTATAAAATCTTCACAGCTATCCTAAATTATAGGAATGTTCGGACAATCGAACCTGCTGTGTTTGCAAAGACACACCCATAGATACACAGCCATAGACTTATCATCGGACTTTTGGAAAGCTTAAAGGTTCATCCACGCATAGTGAGGAGCATAAAGAGATTGATGCCCTTTTGGAAAATCAGATTTACTGCCACATCTGGAAACATCATGTGACAACTAACAAGGTCACCTTTCAGAGAGGCGTCTTTCAGGGCGACAGCATAAGCCATTTCTTCTTTTGCCTCACATTATTGCCACTATATCTCGCACTTCACAATTTCAAAGAGTACTTCTGCGGCAAACCCGAATATCGAAAGCATAAGGTCACTAATGTATTTTACATAGATGATCTCAAGATCTATGCTAGAAATGCAGAGCAACTGAATCGAGCTCTAGTGATTGTCGAGGAGTACATACAGGAAATTGGAATTAAGTTTGCGTTAGAAAAATGCGCCAAGGTTCATTTGAAGCGAGGACAATTGAAGCTCTCCGATGGAGATGCAAACGACTTATCAGACAAACTTAGTCCTTCGAACTGCCGGCAAAAAACCAAGTATCTGCAACGAACATGCTTGCCGTCCCGGTAGTACTCTATTCATTTGGAGTGGTTCCATGGGCAAAGGACGAGCTTAAATCCCTCGACATTGGGTCACGAAAGGATATGCACATGAACAAAAGCTAGCAGCTTAAGTCATCCGTTCCGCGACTTTACATCTCACGCTGTCAAGGTCGTCGCGGAATACTGAATCTCGAATGTCTTCACAACAGGACTTTCTAATAAGTGGTCATGATAGTTGTCTTTTCGAAATTCCAGTCTTTCCCGAACAATAATTATACACTTGATACAGACTTTTTACTAACTTTTTAATTAAAATTTAGACTTGCTATGTACATTTTCTGGTCAAAGTTGCTCGAAACGTTTCAATCCCAACAAGTTTCATGCCACACAGTGGGCCAGAATCCCAAAAAGCTAGACACAAATAAAAAAAAATCAAATTCATAACAAATTTGTATATCTTTTCTGTTGTTGGTCCCTAAAAACCTGTGCTAAAGCGCAATCTAATCCGATTAGTCTTTCAAAAGTTGTCCAGTATACAGACGACAACGACGACAACGACAACAAGGAGAGGTAGACAGGCACCACCGGAAAACCTGTTTTTTTCGGGAGGACTCGAAACGTGGGGATTTAAAGAAATCTGCTATATTCAGTTAACATAACCTTCCCATGATGATGAGAATATGACAAACTTCTAAGATAGAAAGCAATATATACGCGGACACACTAAAAACTTTCTGACAATTAAGTATCTATAAAAAAAATTGAGAAAATGTACATTTTTAACGTTTTTTTAACTCTTAAAGTTGAACATTGTAACAGAATTGTTACCATAACGCGGGACTCGGTACGACCCTGCACGAAAGGGTTGCCGGGCCGCACACGAGACAGAACGGAATCCCCCGAGGGGACCATCGATCCATCATCGATCTGTTCACCATCGCACGCAACCAGTCTCCGGAGAAGGAATCTCCACCACTCTTTCGACGGCCCTTTTCAGGACCATCCTGCCGTCCACGCAATCACATTTGCGATTGCCAGCTCTCCGTCACGGACTGGCGTTCTCCAAAGTTAAGTGGCAATAAATGTTCGTTATTTAAATGCCGACTTTCTTTAATGTGTTAACCCTTTTTCTCGGCGTCCTGATCCCACTTTCCCTCCTTGGTAGGCACTCACGCCATACCTGGCGCCCAAACGAAAAAACCCACCCTTTATCCTTAAAATTAAAAACCTGCTGAGAAATTAGGATACACATACAAATTTAACAATTACACAACATTTCTTACTCGTACTCCATCTTGCTACTGATCCATCTGCCTTGATTATTTTGATAGCATCACCATTTTATACTGATGATTTTGTATGGATGATTTTATATTGATGATCTTATATTGCTGATTTTATTTGTTTGCCATGCCATGTGATTTATTTTCTGATATGTACAATGTGTTTGATTCATATGTAATTCATCTGATATTTATGAAATGAATTGTTATGTGGGGAAGTGAAAAATTGAACCAAAATTCAGAAACGAACTAGAAAAGCTCCGCTCAGAAAATTCGCGAAATCGGTCAAAGTTTTCAGAGAATGAAACTAGTATTAGGGATTTGTTTCGAATTAGAAAATTCGGAAAATTTAATAAAAATTGTCTAAACTCAAAATTTTGTGTTTCGGCATGTTCAAATACTGAAACCAAAAACGGATAATTGGGAAAAATAATATATTTTTGGAAAGTTAGAACTATCTTTCAGAAATTATGATCATATTGTTTCAAATATAATGAAAAAGGAAACCTAAAATGGAAAGTATAGTTCATTTTAGTTTAGATTAAATATTTCAAGCGGCCGGACCAAACAAATGTTTCGTGCGCGCAAACAGGCTCGCAGCTGTACCGAGCATCCTTACGAATACCGCGCCAAGGTTACGCGACGTATCTCCCAAACAAAAGGTCTTACGAAGAAAATAAGCATATTTTCGGACTTTGCGACAATTTAATATCTAATTAAAATCTTGATTGGAATATTCCGAAATAAATCTAAATATACTCATCGAAATTGAAATAAAATGTAGAAACCCATTATAGGAATTTAGTATAGGGTGTCCTTTCCGTACAAATACAAACTCAATTTTAAAATAAATGAAATTGAGATCAGGGAAAATTAAAATCACAATGCCGAAACCTACAGGCATGGAAAACGATCATGATAACCTAGATTTTGAAGTTGCTGCTGCACTTCAAATCCAAAATATTAATTCGGATAAGGTCACAACGAGACCAATAATTGAAATTATGGTCCCAACTCCACCCAAAAACATGGGCGCTATCCCGAAAACAATGAATAGAACAATGGGTCGCGGCAGAGGTTTCGTTAGAAAAAATACAGAAACCCCAATAAATAACAATAGGTCGAATCAAGAAAGATTATATTTAGCAAAACATCCAGAAACAACTCATATGACAAACAACCAACCCCCACTCCACGACATGACTCAAATCCCTAACAGAACATTGGACCCAACAAACGATACTTTCTTTTGGGACAACGAAAATCTACCCACAATAAACGCGCCAATTAAAAGAAATAATCCAAAACAAATGAACAGCGCAACTTTTGAATGCGATTCCTTCTTGGAAAACAATACACAGTTCATTTTAGAAACAGATGAACTTTTAGAAAGCGTAGAGTTCAATGAATTTATGAACCAAAAAAGGGAGAGATTTTTTAGAGAAAGGGAAGAAAGGGTAAAAAATTTAGAGATTAGACTAGATCCGCCGGAAAATAGCTCTTTCAAACACAGAGAGAAAATAATAGAACCAAATACTAGGAAAAATAGAAACGAAACTCATAACAAACAATCCGTTCAATTTAATTTAAGAAAAAGTTCAGAAGAACATCGATTAACCTCCAATAATAATAATATCGACAATCATAACGAAGTAAGAAATAATAACTCAAAATTACAATACACAGACGACAAGGAAACATTACAGGACAGAACAAACTCAAAATAAAACAGACGACATAGACTCTCGACAACAAGAGAAAGGTCAAACAGACATTCCAGAATCCACATAAATAACACAGATACTGACAGCGGACCCGAAAATAATTACAATAACGAGACAATTCCAGCAACTTATTTTCCATTCGGAATGATACAAACACCCTTCCAAATCATGAGTAATTGGCCAATTAAATTTCGCAATAATAAGGACGATAGTCCCGCGCATTTCCTCGAAGAGCTAAACAGATTTAAAAGGGGTTACAAAATAAACGACCGCGACATTTTAGAACATTTAGACGCACTGTTAATCGAAGACGCAAAAGATTGGTGCGAAATAAACAAAAATTCCTGGAGACATTTATCTGACTTTTTCGAAGATTTTAAAAACGCATATATAGATGAAAAATTTTCCGAGGAAATTAGACAAAAAATCAAATTTTGTAATCAAAAAAGGACACAAGACATACACTCATACTTGACAGAAATAAGAAAACTGTTCACAAAGCTATATCCAAGAAAAAACCGCGAATGGGAATTACGTAGAGCGTATGAAAACCTTCGAATAGAATACAAAATGTACATAAAAAGGAACGATTTTGAAACTTTTGAGGAATTAGAAGACTTAGGTAAGGAGTGGGAAACTGAGCTAGCCAAATCCAAAATTCGAGGGCAAGTTTTACAGATTACAGAACCTAAAATTGATGATAAAAACGAACAAAAGCGTAATAATGGTAACGGGGATAACAATAATTCGGATAATAATAAAGATTTAAAGGAAAATAAAAACAACCAAAATGATAACCAAAACGGAAGCCAACGTCAAGATAACCAGGGTAAGAAACCATACAAAAATCGATTTCCATTTTTACCATTTGGATTTCCATTCCCACCTTTTCCAAATCAACATCAACAAAACTTCAGACATAATTTCAGGCCTAGATTCCCACCTGGTTTCAATCCAAACTTCCAACCTAGATTCACAAACAATAGACCCAGGTACCCTTACAACCCTTACTACCAAATGTTACCGATGTTCAACCAAATGTCTTTGAGCTCAAATCAAGGTCAAAACAATCCGATTATTGAATTTCCACAGGAAAAAGCCGAAAATAACAACGGTAAACAAAATTTCGAAAAAACAAACTACGGTAATAAAAACAAAAAATTGTTTAAAAATAATAGGGATCAACAAGAAAAAACAAGTTCTAACTCAGACAAAAAACAGGACTCAAGTACAAAAACGAACGAAAACACTAATAATTCAAATGGTTATTATTGTGGGTTAACGGGTCATTTCAAAAGAGAATGCCCATATTACACATACAACCAGGGAAACTGGAGGGGCGGGTATTAGAATCAAAATTATTACAAAATAATACCGAAACGCCAGAATATTTAAATTCGGATAAAGATGAAATAACGGAAACACGTTTCCATCTAATGACAAAATTCGAAGGTAGCTTATTTTGAATACTAGTAATGTTCAGGTTAGTCCCAAAATTGAACTCCGTAGGTATTTTAGGCACGGACATGTTAAAAGCCCTGCGAATGACTTTAAATTATCACACGGAAACCTGGTGGCTCCCAGGAAGTTCCCCCACCTACTACCATATGGAAGCTTATCGAAAATCGCTCCCTACCCCAATAATCGAAAATAAAACCGAAACTAAACCTGACATTACAAAAAAGGAGAATAAGGAAGTTAAAAACGAAAAAAATTAGAAATAAACCAGGGATCAAAGAAAAAGAAAAAAGGACAATAGAGACTAAACCGAAATTCGGAGGTAAAATTAATTTAAAAAGTACCAGAGAGTTTGACAAAAATAGTCCAAAGTTAGAAAATAGTGAAATTCCCATTGTACCCGTCAATCCTAACCAATCCCAAAAAACCAAAAACGCCCAAATCCCTGTAACAAACTACGAGGAAAAATATAAGGATAGTGATAGTAACCTTTGGAAAAATAAAAAAGTTACTGATCAAAATAAAATAGGAAATGAATCTCAAAAAGCAAATGAGATAAGGGAAACAGAAAATAATAAGCAATGGATTAATTTTAAAAATAAAGCGATAAGATTAAATAATATATCGGATAATTTAGGAAAAATTGACGAACAAAAGTATGGTTGGCCAGAGTACTACGAAGGTATTATTGAGCTTAACGAAAGCCAACAATCCCAACTAGAAAAACTTTTAGAAAATAAAATACAAATACACCAGGGAAAAGAACATAGGGCAACCCATTTAACGAAACATAAAATTGATGTGCAGGGCCACGATCCTATAAAACAGCGATACTACCACGTGAGCCCTAAAATCAAAGAAATAATTAATCAAACAGTTGATAAATTATTAGAACAGGGCATAATAGAACCCTCCAGTTCAGATTGGTCTAACCCCATAGTCATGATAAAAAAAACCGGGCAAAGATTACAGATTTTGTTTAGATTTCAGAAAGGTTAATAATATTACTAAAAAAGACCTCTACCCAATCCCACTCATGACAGAAATATTAGACACGTTAAGATCGGCAAAATTTATTTCCAAAATTGATTTAAAATTAGCGTATTTACAAATTCCATTAGAAGAAAATTCGAAACCAATTACAGCATTCACAGTCCCTGGAAAAGGCATGTATCAATTTAAAAGGATGCCATTCGGTTTAACCAATGCTCAGCCACTTTCCAGAGATTGATGGATAAAATTATCACTCCAGATTTAAAGCCAAACGTTTTTTGTTATTTAGATGATATTGTAATAGTAACACAGAATTTTGACGATCATTTGAAATATTTAAATATCGTACTAGACAAAATAAACGAAGCAAACTTAACAATCAGTCCGGACAAATGCGAATTCGGCTGCTCAGAAATCAAATACCTTGGTTTTAAAGTTAACGGTAAAGGACTTCAAATAGACGATGAGAAAATACAACTAATTCTAGAATTCCCTAAACCTAAAAACATTAAACAATTATAGCGCATAATAGGGATGGCAAGTTGGTACAGAAAATTCATTCCACACTTTGCCGAAATAATAGAACCAATGAACAGGTTATTAAAAAAAGATAAAAAATGGGATTGGGGACTAGAAAAAGATGAGGCGTTCCAAAAAATTAAGGATCTTTTAACTTCAGCACCAATTTTAACCCGCCCAGATTTCACACAACCCTTCCAACTCGAAACCGATGCGAGCAATACGGGGTTAGGAGCCGTCCTTACACAAACAATTGATGGCATAAATTACGTGATAGCATACGCGAGTAGAAGTCTAAACGGCGCAGAATCTCGGTACTCGGCATCAGAAAAAGAATGCCTAGCGGTAGTTTGGGCCATACAAAAATTTAGGCCATATTTAGAAGGGTACAGCTTTAAAGTCATCACGGACCACTTAGCGTTAAAGTGGCTCCATAACCTAAAAAATCCCACTGGCCGATTAGCAAGATGGGCATTAGAACTTCTCGAATATGACTACGAAGTCATATATCGTAAAGGTAGTTCAAACCTAGTCCCTGATGCCCTCTCGAGATCAGGGGAACCAACGAAAAATATAGCGTTCGTGTTAGCTTGTAGCGTAGAAAAAACAAAAGCGGACGTTAATGACGAAACAGACGACTGATACTCTACAAAATTCAGACAAGTTGCGAAAAGACCCGAAGAACACGAAAAATGGCGAATCAGAGATTCGCAACTCTACTTTTACAGAACTGACCCACTCAAATCTACTCTATTACCAGACTCAAATCCCTGGAAATTAGTCGTACCTAAAAAACTTAGAGCTCAAGTTTTACGGGAAACTCACGACGAAACCCACGCAGGACATTTAGGCTCAGAGAAAACTTACGCGAGAATTTCCGAACATTACTTCTGGCCAGGGGTATATTCGGACGTTATCAATTACGTAAAAAACTGCCAGATTTGTCAAAGAGTAAAACCGGGTAACCAAAGTAAAGTAGGATTAATGGGAAAAAGAATCGTCGAAGAACCATGGACCATGATTGCTGCAGACATCATGGGCCCATTACCGATTTCAAAAAGGAAGAAGAACCAATATTTATTAGTTTTTTTGGATCTTTTCACAAAATGGGTCGAAATAATCCCGATTAAAAAAGCGAACGGAACAACAATAGAGTCAGAATTCCATAAACGTGTCATTTCGCGCTGGGGAACACCGCGGATTCTCCACACCGATAATGGCACAGAATTTGTCAACAAAACTTTAAGGGAATTAACGGAAAAATTCGGTATTAGACACACGAAAACACCAAAATATTACCCCCCAGCTAACCCGACAGAACGATACAATAGAACAATTAAACAAATAATTAAAACCTATTTAGACAATGATCATTAGACCTGGGACGAACATATAGACGATTTGCAGTTCGCAATAAATACTAGCAAAATCTCGTTGACACAATTTTCCCCTGCATTTTTAAACCTGGGTCGCGAACTAGAACCAATTCAGTCGCTGAGAAAAAACATAGAAAACGACAGCGAAATCGAGTTCCAAAGCGTGGAAAAATGGACAGATAGGTTTAGAAAGTTACAAATCATAAAAGAAGAAGTCCAGAAAAATTTAGATAAGGCGAACGAAAGACAGGCTAGTAATTATAACTTAAGAAGAAGACCCCTAGAATTTAAAATAGGAGATAGAGTTTTAAAAAGGGTAACCAAACTATCAAATAAAGCAGATAAAAAAGCAGGCAAACTATATGACCAGTATGAAGGTCCATTTATTATTAAAAAGAAAATTTCCCCAACAATCTACGAATTGAAAAACCTCAAGGGAGAAAGTATTGAAGAATGGAATATCAACGATTTCAAATTAGAAAAAGCCAGCACAAATACTGGTAAATAGCAGTATAAAAACTGACAACATTAGGTTAAGAACATTTAAAATTAGGCAAAGGCAAAAATGGCAAAGATCAATAGCATTAACGACACAAATGAACTCAAAAAACTATAAACAACACTCTGAACACAACTACTGTAAAACGAATCTAACAGAAAATTTGAAAGATAACAGCATCTTGACTCCCAACACAAGACAGAAGTAACAGTCTTCTTTGAGAAGAAAGAAAAATACGATAATACTACAAGAAATACAAGAAGAAATATAAACCTTAGAAAGGAAGTACAAACAGTGGAACGCAGAATTAAAAATTCTATAACAGGAAACAAAATTGTCTCTGGGTTTTTGTTAATAAACTAAATTACATATTTTTAATGGGATTTACAATTTTATTAATTAATAACTAAATAAAACAACAACAATTGAACTCAAACAAGAGACTCAAAGGACAATCGACTCTAAAGTCAAATAAAAACAGACTCAGAGGACAATCGACTCCAAAGACAAACAAAAAACAGACTCAAAGGACAATCGACTCTAAAAACAAGAAATCTCCATGACAATCTACTACACGGACGGATTTTTCGTTTTTCTTTTCATATTTGTTTCAGAAAGAAGATAACCATGGAGGAGGATCAGAAGCAAAAAAACAACGAGAGAAGAGGAAACTAAAGCACAAAACTAGGGAAAATTGTAAAGAACTACAATATCAGCTTCGCGAAAGTTGATACTCAAAGTTATTTACATACCATGTAACCTTTTTGACAACGAAAAACAATTTAAATTGAGAAAAACTTTACAACCCCAGACTCCAACAGACAAATTTACTCATACTAATGAAACCAAAACGTGCACGGAGAGGAGTTAACCGCGACCTTTACTGCCAAGTCCGCTGCCGTCGCGCAGAACTTGCGAGTGGGAGGGAAGCAGAAGCTGTTGCTGCGCTCGCATGAACCATTGCGGGCGAACCTCAACCGTTCCGGCGCGTGACCGTAATACGCAGCGCAGCTATAGTTACTCCACTCGCAGTGATAGGTACGGTTTACTCCGCAAGCATTACTGCGCGCACCGTTTTGTTTTACAATGACTCGAAAATATAATATATTTCGACGTTTGTGACAGCGACACAAAAACATTCGAGTACGCGCGACGACGATCAGCTGATATCGTTAGACTTCAGACCGTCCAATCCCATTGCGGTGGTAACCGCGACGGCTCGGGAATCTGGCAGTAACTGTTACTGCGACGGACGCAACAGTCGCTGCAGAATTTTTTTACGGTGGCGCGCAGTGACTGTCACGGTGTAGCAGTAATATTTCCGTTATCAACCGTAACCGTCGCTGCCCAGCCACAACATGATTTTTCTGCAGACCTCTTGTGGTCGGCGCAGCAACGGTTACGGTGAAAACTGCACCCGCTCTGGTTTACTGCTCTCCGTGTGATGATTGACTAGATTTGAAATTATTAAAGCAAACCTCAAGAGGAAAACAGCAGATTTGCAAACTTTTGTTCAAATGCCTTTTTTTGGGACTATATCAGACTTGGACAATCACATTACGGAAATTAAAGGTATATACCCGAACCCCCGCGGGGGAGGGGGGTGTAACAGAATTGTTACCATAACGCGGGACTTGGTACGACCCTGCACGAAAGGGTTGCCGGGCCGCACACGAGACGGAACGGAATCCCCCGAGGGGACCCGAAGTCCCGAGCAACGGCACAGCAGTTGCTCAGTCTCTGTTCGTTCGGCTCGTCGTCGACTAGTTTGCCTCACGGCTACCGCGTCATTTCCCCCGCGTGTGAAGCACTAGCCCTGTTCACCATCGCTCTCGATCCATCGTCGATCTGTTTACCATCGCACGCAACCAGTCTCCGTAGAAGGAATCTCCACCACTCTTTCGACGGCCCTTTTCAGGACCATCCTGCCGTCCACACAATCACATTTGCGATTGCCAGCTCTCCGTCACGGACTGGCGTTCTCCACAGTGTAAGTGGCAATAAATGTTCGTTATTTAAATGCCGACTTTCTTTAATGTGTTAACCCTTTTTCTCGGCGTCCTGATCCCACTTTCCCTCCTTGGTAGGCACTCCCGCCATAACATTTTAAAAAGCAGTTCGTGTTGCAGATATACCACTATTTTTTATATATTTTATACTAAAGTAAATGCAAAAGTAAGAAAACTAGTTTTTTATTCTGTTAGTTTTATGGTCAAACGAATATATAGTGATAAGAAGAAATGAATGTATACATAATAGTATATTATGCACCTAGGGGGAAAAGAGGGGCTTTTTCGAAGAGTGTATGTTTTCAGTACAAGTCGTAGGCGAGCGCGTAGCGCGGGCTGGAGACGAGTACTGAAAACATACACAAATTGAAAAAGCACCTCTCCCCCTTGGCGCATACGATATTTTTTATAATTAATGGATAATTTCAGACATTTCTCGAAATACAGTCATGACTTCAGTCTAATGATTTTGAATAAAGAAGCATGAAATTTATGTTAACTTATTCCAAATTATCAAAAATTCAGTAAAAAAATTGCCGAAAATGTTGGGTAATTTACGGTAATTTTAGAGGTGATTTATGGTAACTTACCATAAATTTGCCAAAATTCAATTTAAAAATGTCTATAGATTTGCGGACATTTATGGAAGTTTTCGGTCATTTATGGTAATTTTACAGGTAAATGTGGTAACTTACCATAAATTTCCCAAAATTCAATTGAAAAATATCTATAGATTTGCGGACATTTATGGAAGTTTTCGGTCATTTATGGTAATTTTACAGGTAAATATGGTATCTTACCATAAATTACCCAAAATTCATTTTTTTTAATTTCCATAAATTTCCGGTAATTTATGAAAATTTTAAGTATTTTACGGTAAACTTATGGTAATTTGATCAGTTATATATGGCTACTTTTCATAAATAACAGCAAAATTCTATTATCTGAAACCAAAATTTTTCACAGTTTTTACGGTGAGTGGCCTGACAATCGTAAAATGCGAGCTCATAGATGTATAATTTTCATTATTCACATATGACGTTACTTTTCAGTCCCTAGGGCAGGGGTAACATACCGCGGTAACATACCACAATCCACAGGTGCAGCGTGCCCCATGATCGCCCGACCTTTTTCAAGATCTACCATTTTTTTTTTTTCGAAGGGAAACTGAGAGAAAATTTATGACCTCTCGGAAAAAAATCCAAGTTGGAAGGGCTCAGTTCTAAAATTTGAACATGGAGGACCCTTTTTTTTAAGGGTTCCAAGCGGCTCGAATCAGATAAAGGATTTTGACAGTTCTGGGTCAGAGCCGAGTAGATCCGACCTACTGGCCTGGGATCCCAAGTAGATATAGGATCTACGTTTGGAGACCCCTGCCCTAGGGAGTAAAAAGTAGAGCTTTAGCCCTGCTTCATAGGCATCGAAAAGGGCTGAAATCATGCATGTGTGATAAAAAATACATTTTTTTGATTAATGCCTTTGGGTCACAGAGCATTAAAAATGTTCAATTTTTATTGATTATTTAAATTGCTTCAACTCGTAGTACTTGCACCTCTTCGTCTGGCGGCCTATCGTTTATGAAAATTGACATGTATGCTTTAACCCATTAAGGTTCAAGTCCGAAACAACTGACGTAGGAACAAAATCAATAGTGTATTTAGAGCATTTGAGTGAACGAAATATAACTGTTATCTAAAAAAAACTTTCCCAATTGTTTAAAGAATTATTTTGCAAACAATTTATTGGGAACATTAATTCAGAAAAAAATTGTGCTGCTCGATTCTACGGTGAATATTAAATAGAATTCATATGCTCTTTTTCCATCTGCCATCAAATTTGTTTTTAACAATAAATAAAAAATTTAATTGAATTCTGTTCTTATTGAAACTTACAACAAATGGGATGGTAAAGGAATAACGGAAATGCTTCCTACGTAATCTGTCCTTTACAATGCAATGAATATATCAGATAAATAATTTTATGAACTTTTTTCAATAATTTTTAAAACAATTAAGGGGTCGTGCACATAATACGTCACAAGTTTTTCTTTTGCTTATAACGTTGTATCCCTTTTGGCATCGAAGCAATTTTATTCTCGTCTTTATTTAAACAAAGGAAAACCGTGTGATATACTATGTGCACGATCCCTGATACATATTTTCAATAATTTTTAAAACAATTAATACATATTTTCAATAACTTTTTAATGTAATAAAAAATTTAAAAATTCTTAAATAATAAATATTTAAAGAAATATGATTTTACTTGCCCAAAATCATCGACCAAATAATGACCAGGAAATGCACCTGTTTCAATTTTGTAAACACTGTGGTTAAGTTACACCATAAACTGAAGAAAAAAAACATCTATACGGAATTCAGATGTATTTTTAGTTTTTGTTTGATATATTTAATTCGCCATATTGTTTTCGAAACTTTCAACACCATTTTTTGAGTATTTTGGTCGCCATATCAGATCTGCCACTTTGTTTTTGAAATTTTTAAAACCAAATTTGAGATCAGCAACCCAAAAAATCATAGCAAAAAATTTGCATTCAAATGAAAACATTTTCTTTAGTTTTGTCCAGTTTTTTGGGATTCTGGCCCACTATGTGGCGACGACAAGCCTTTCACTCTTACATGAAAAGGTCTATAACCCCTATCTGCCAGACCATCAAACTCAAATGAAAATGGTTTGAGAACATGCCACGTATTAGAACCGGACTGCAGAGTCAAACATGGCGCTAAGCATGGGTAGCGGTAATGCAAAAATCAAAGATGGAGGTTACTCGTTTTCTTATATAGGATGTTGAAGGACTCAGCAATATAACAAAGTAAACTTATTTCTAATATTCACATTCCTACTTCTCATAATAGCACCATAGTTCCAACTTAAATCGAAACTTAACGTGGTCTTTCTTCATTCACGTATATTTAAGAATTCAAAACCTAACCTCTAAATCACCTATTCTCGTTGCTATTATCAAAGCCACATGGCTTGACAAAATTCTTCATTCAAAAAAACAGTTTAAAATATAATTAACATATAATAATGTCTATGAAAATTTCCTGTAAGTTATTAAATTTTTTCTAACTATTAATTAAAATATTAAATACAAAATTAAAATTAACCGTCTAACCTTTTTGACATATGTTTTCGGATGAGATCATAATTCTTTAAGGATGTCGTAATTGAATGGTTACAACTAAATTCTTTTTGACCATTTTATAAGAAAAGTATCTGGATCCCCTGTAATTTTTTTGTACACTTCAAAATACCTTGATAAGGACATGATATCAAGTTAAGTAAAAACAAGTTTATAACAATACATATCTTAAACAGAAGGGTGAATAATAAGAGTAACATTTTTTGCTCAAATGTATGAATATAGATTTACTCAATTATTGTCAAAAAAATCCTTACCTCGAAATAGACCTATTCAAACTGTTTTATATTGCCAAAAAAGCATCAACAAAAAAAGCAATTTAAAAAAAGCCGACAAAATTTCTAACATAGTTGTTCAGTGTCAGTTTTTCTACTCGAACTCCCCGAGGTGGTGTACAAAAAGGGGGTAGTGTAACTTTTTTCAACTTCCTTTTTTAATTTTTTATGTTATTGTTTAATTTTTTAACCTATCAAAATGACAAGAAAATACCGATGACTTTCAACTAAACATTTCCAACTCCTTCCACACAAGTACACAATCACACATACATATACGTGCATAGATAATCCTACGATTTTAAAAGAGAGAAAAAACAGAAACGACGCAAGCAGAAGAATGACTTGTTAAACGAGAAATATAAAATAGACATGCAACAATAACGTATTTTTAAAAAATCTTGAAACTAACACGCGGCGTAGCTAAAAACATATGAAATATTACAATGAAATTCAAATAGATAAGAAAAACAATAATAGGACGGATACTTATAGAAGATATAATGTAGCGAGTTGTACCAAACAACATTGAACGCAATATAAGAGATGCGTATTAATTACTCCACAATTCAGGCACAGAGGGTTTAATTTTCGCGTACCAAGATGGTGTAATTTCCACCTTAGTATACCGTGTTATGCACATTCTGAGCACCCAGTTAATACACTATCCGCGTATCACACTCACTCGGGAACGACATATATCCAGAGACACAATGTGGCACTAAAACTGCTTTACTACCATTTTTGTCGCGCTTACCGTGACGGCCGTGGCCCTGCCCTGCCGAACACTCTGATGAAGATAAGAGTCAACGGTTGAAAAAGAGAATTGCCGAATTTACTGGAACTACATGTTCTCGACAATAGTTCACATTGCACACTCGCTGAATAACATCGTTCTCCTTAACTTCAAGAATCAAATTATGTTCGCGATCGAATTCTCGGCTTCGACCGACAACATCACAGTCAAGGAGAAGGAAAAGAGGTATCGAGACCTTATAAGAGAGCGGCGACTATTGTCGTGTATGATGCAGCAATCACAAGCTGGTATCGGTTTATAACAATCGGTAAAGTAGCAGTAGTAGTACAACCATTTTCAAAGAATAACGCAATAACGCCGTATTTATTCAGTAGCTGTGTCTATTCTGACAGGTTTAAGGATGTTCTAGGTGTACCGTCATGTTAAAAAGTACTTAATCTTTAACTTGATTTCTAAAATTGTCAAAAATAGGCCCAATCATCATTGTAACAGCTTTAGAAAAGGAATCTAAATGTAAATCATAAAAAAATAGTTAGTCGTAATTGTTATTTAAATGGAGTTATTTGCATATTTGTGTTTTTCTTCAACTTCAGGCAAAAGTCGTAATTTTCATTCAATTTTAATTTACGAAAGTTCACTCTATTCCTTGAAAGCTTCTTCACAATTCTATTCGTCACTTTGTTATTAAATATTGTAACATTATTGATTTTTGATTTAAATTATTTTCATGGACTTGGATTCTGTGGTAGATATTAATAATTTGGAGGGGTGCCAAATAAGGCCGTTTTCTGGCCTTCAATCGATTGGGCTTAAAATACGTAAAATTGTTCATTTGAATGTGACTCCAAAACTTAAAAAAAACTTGTCTCTGTGATGATCCGTTTTACCCCTCCCCATTAACTGTCTCAGCGGACGCTTCAGTCTAGCCAGGGTTAAGTATTTAGAGACAAATAAAACAGATCTTTTAATTGATAAAAAGTATTTATTCCCTACTAAACATTACAATTCTAACTTATTTTCTTGTGTCTTGTGTATGTGTGTGTATAAATGACAGTGTTAAGTGTAGGTGTCGAGTGTAACGCGGTAACAATATTACGTGTGTTTGTGACGAGTGTGACTCTAGCAGTTTGAGTTTGATGTCTGATGAGATTGAGAAAAACCGAACGGAGGCAGAAGTGATCGGATTCCCTTTTATTTTTATTCTGGTTTCTGAAATTACCGATAAAGAGAGAATTTTGTAAGAGTTACAAATAATTAATCGACAATAATCAATTTAACAATTATCCGCGCCCTACATCTTCCCCTTCACGGTCGGTATGGTAATTGTGGAAAGAGAGGTTGAGGTAGGGAACGATAGGGTACTGTCGGTAATGTATCGGTAAGTTTATGACAAATGGTAATCATAGGTGCGCCTATAGATTAGCATTTATATCGGCTAAATTGGCATCCACAGGTGCGCCTGTTGGGTGCGAATTTATTCCCCTTTCTTGTACTTTTAAACGGAATTTTTCTAAGTGTCGGGAAAGTCGGAAATGGTGATAAATGGTAATTACAGGTGCTCCTGTCAGTTAACCCTAAGGTCTTAGATTTTTGTAACGACAAGTGCGCCTGTTTGTTACAGAAATCGTACACGCATTTGTAAAGTCGGTAACGTCGATAATGCGCGAAACGGCAACCACGGGTGCGCCCGTTGAATGATATTGCTACGTCTGTCAGAATTGACAATCACAAGTGCTCCTGTCGATTGGCAATTCTCATCTGCGAGAATAACTTGAGAATGCTAAGTATAGGTGCTCCTATTCCTTGCGATTCTCGTCGGTGCTCCCACTACCATAGGTGCACCTATTGACAGGGTAGGCGCGAGAGTCTTCCCTGGGCGCGAGTTTCCCGATCTTCTCGGTTCGCCGCGCACAGCTGAACTGCCGTTCCTCGCGTCGTGCGGTCACTTAAAAGAGTTCGTCTCCGTGATAGTTGTCGGTTCACTAGAGGTGGGGATAGAGGCTCGGTAGGCTCAGTGAGGGGAGCCCGGTTAACGTGTGCGTTGGTAACGCACACGTGTGTAACCTCTCGTTACAACTCAAAAAATTGAAATTTAGCAATATATGTATTCCATTATATGGCGATCATTAGGAAAGGTGTCATTTTAAATGCATGTTTTTTATGTTTTCTCTGCTGAAATCTTAAAAAAAATAGTGACTTTGTTGTATTTCAAGTTCAAGAGATGTGCAACAATCAGAAATAAGAAACTTTATGCTGATACATATGTTATGTTGTTCATTAATAAATAAATTCGAAGCGAATGTATTTGGAGACATTCTAATTCAATTTTTACAGTTATATTTTAATATTTTTTTATCATTTTTGATGCGATATTTCTGTCAGGATATATGCTATCTCAAACTGATGGACTGTGGTTACAGCTTATTTCGCCGAACCCAGGATTTCACCAGAGGAGGCAATCTACACTACACCCCATGACTATGTACAAAACCTAAAGCTACTTATAAACTGTTCTTAACCTACTTTAAAACTATTTACAAACTATCTAAAAAAAAAAATTCAAAAACTATTTACAAACTATTCACAAACTGTTTTCTTCATGTTATGTTATGTATCATGACTAATGAAAAATACATCCTTATCACAGTAGTTGAAAGCTGTGGGTTATCGAGACTCTGTTGCCTTTGTTCATATTCAAGTGTCTTTTTCCCCTAGTCTGCATCGTTCTTGTTTAATTTTCAATCTTTTCTTATGTATCGTGATATTTGTATACTATTCCTTTGTTTTCTGTAGTTTTTATGTTAATTGATAGTCAAAGCGTTCTGTTGCATCTCACAAGACAAGCGTGCTATGTAGAAAGGCACATAATCTTATTCGTATTCTTTCCCTGTCAGTAACTCATGTTTTTATCAAAAGAGGAATATTTATACCTTCGGGTGCAAGGTCTTGTCAGAAATACTTTAATGGAAATCTTTTAAAAAGGGATGCAGTCAACGCTATTCAAGTTCTCTCAGATACGTCCGTAATTAATTCACATACTTTAACATATTTATTGAACGATTTGCGCTATATTGTTTCTCAGAAGAGATTGAATTTTGATACTTACAGCGCTCTCAGCGATAATGATTATTGTAACTTAACTGACTTAAAAAAGAGGATTTTGATACTATTGGAGATTACTTTTCATTATTGTGAGTTTATCAGGGTATATTTTGGAATACTTTGGACCTTATTTTACTAATGGAAAAAATAATGATGGAAGTATTTTGACTGCTTTGATGAAATAAGTATCTAGGCCACTTCGCCCATAGTTAAATTCTGATGAACATCAAACAAGAATATAATTGTTTTTGATTGTGGTTTTCGAGATAGCATACAGTTTTTAGACGATATCGGATCCATAACTAAAATGCCGCATTTTCTTGCAATAGGATCGGAACATCCAACTCTTGAGGCAAATGAATCCAGACTGATAACAAAAATACTATGGGTTATAGAATCAGTCAATGGTCTCATAAAAAAGTGAAAGTCCGTAATCGGGTGAGTCCCAATAGTCAGATTCCGTATATTGGATATTATGTACGCATCGTATGTGCCTTATGTAATACTTTCCGCCCACCAAGAGTTTTTGATAATCCAAGTGAATTAATAATCGTAGAACGCATGTTACGCTCAGAACAAAAAATAAATTCCTTACAAGATAAAGTAGAGAAAGAAGCTTGGTCGAGAAAGACAGCATCCTAGCGTTCAATAAGGGCTGAAGCTTTCACAGACTTCCCGAGGTTAACTCTTAAAGAATTGATGGAATTAACTTTGGACTGTTATTTTATAAAACAAACAGGATCATAAACGAAAGAATATTTTAAAAGAAGATGGTTCATACAAGCTCATTCTTAATCGAGAAACTGAAATTGCTTTACGTATTAAAATTTAATCGCGACAAACTTCTTCTAAGCATTAAAATCTCAGGATTGAATATAATACTGACACTCGGAATCCCATTACTTCATGGTACTGACAATGCAAAACAGGTGCACGAACGGTGGACTTATGTGTGCATGCTTCATCAGTACTGTGGTATGTGGGATAATATCAATATAACGATTTAGGGACAAGACCTTGTCAGAAATATTGTGACCAGCTTGAAGATGCTGCAAAAACAGATTCAGAGTGGTCTGAATTTGAGGACTCAGAAAAGATTCTGTACGAAACACTTGGTAAATGGTTCGTATATAGTTTGTAAATAGGTTGTAAATAGTTTGTCCATACTCACTAAATGACAGAACAGAGAACAAGACTCACTTTCAACTGTCACGATGAACGACAAACAATTGACGATCAACTAAGACGGTATACTACAAAGAAAAAAGATTTTCATATAGCTTCACTGATACAACAGAAAACAGAAGACTAATGCTCCATTCTTAAGCAATTCAACAAGAATAATACAGATAAAGAAAAAAACATTTTCACGTTATAGGCAAAATAAACTATTAGCTCAGTGACAGAAAAGAGAACAAGACACTGACGTTGAACTTTCACGATGGACAACAAACAATTGATTATCAATTAAGATAAAAACTACAGAAAACAGAGAAATAATACACAAATATCACGATACATAAGAAATGATTGACAATTACACAAAAGAACGATGCAGATCATTAGTCATGATACATAACATAACATGAAAAAAACAGTTTGTGAATGGTTTGTAGATTGTTTTTGAATAGTTTGTAGAAAGCTTGTAAATAGTTTTAAAGTAGGTTAAGAACAGTTTATAAGTAGGTTTAGATTTTATACATAGTCATGGGGTGTAGTGTAGATTGCCTCCTCTGGTGCACCCTGGGCTCAGCGAAATAAGCTATAACCACAATCCATTAGTTTGACCTAGCATATATCCTGACAGAAATATCGCATCAAAAACTGTTTGAAAAAATATTCAAATATGTCATATAATACTGTACAAATTGAAGTAGAATGTTTCCTAATACATTCGCTTCGACTTTGTTTACTAATGAATAACATAACTTATGTATCAGTATGAAGTTCCTTTTTTCTAATTATTTCACATTTCTTGAACTTGAAATACAACAAAATCACTAATTCTTGAAAATTTGAGCAAGGAAAACATAAAAAAACATGTATTTAAATTGACATCTTTCTTAATGATCGTTATATGGTGGAATATATTGCTGAATTTAAATGTGTAGACAAATGTCTTTCAGTAAGTTTGGTGAATGGGGTAGATTAATAACAGGATCAAATGTTAAAGTATCTGTCGAGCGGCTCGAAATCCCATGTAAAATGTTATCATAAAGGCAGTGTTTTCTCCTTAAGGCTCATGTAGGGGGTAATGTAACCTAGAAAACTCACCTGAAAAAATCAATTCCAAATGCTGGCGCAACAAATGATTATCGGGGGGCAATTTTTTTTCCTCTTGGAAGCTCAAATCCATGTTTTGAGGCGGAAAGCCCCTGCGGATTGTTAACACTTGCGATAAATATGTTAAATTTCTTAAATATTGCATTACCAAAGCAGCAGAAAAAAATAAACAACTGGCGCGATATTCAAAATAGAAAAATTATTCCAACAGACAAAAGAGTGATCCCAGCAGGAGTGAAAGGAGATATTTTTTCTGAATAAATTTAATTTAAAAGAGTGATAATTTTTATAAAGTTGTAATAAATTATTAAAAATCGTGAAACATGTATCTTATTAAAAATATATTTTTATAAAAACACTAAAAGAAGGAAAAATACATTAAAAGTAAAATAATGACTCAAAAAATTCCGAAATAAGCTCTTGTCTGTTGGAATAATTCTTATATTTTGAATATCACGCCAGTTCTGTTTATTTTTCTTCTGCTTCTTTGGAGATGCAATATTTAAGGAATTTATCGCGAGTGTTGACCATCCCCAGGGACTTTCCGCCTCAAATATAGATTTGAGCTTCCAAGAGGAAAAAAATTGCCCCCCGATAAACATTCGTTGCACTAGCATTTGGAATTTATTTTTTCAGGTGAGTTTTCTAGGTTACAATTCAGGGGTTTGTGCATCACACTCAAAGGAACAATCTTACGTAATTTGATCCCAATCGGTTGGGGGCCAAAAAACGGCCTTATTGTCACCCCTCCGAAGTAATTTATTTCTTAATTTAGTTGTATCGATAAGTGCTCTTTTATATAAATAGCTCTACTAAAATTTGACTTCTCGATAGATTTACTTTGCTCTAATGAAGAAATAGTCATTTCTGACAAAAAAAATGTCTCAACAAATTATTTTTACCAAGTATCAATATTTCGACTTCGTAATCAAAAATTTATTTTGCCCCTTTTGAATAATTGAATTGATTAATAAAAGAGGCGTGCCAAAATACCTCAAAACCACGTGATTCTACGAGTTTTTATTGGCGAGATGATGTGTGACGTCATTCAAGTCCAATACCATTGCATGCAAAAAATAAATAAATAATATTAAAATTATTACCCAAAGCGTATTTTTTAAAAGTGTAAATGTTAGATTATTGCCAAATATGTTAAATTTTCATCAGATTTCATTGGACTGAAAATTTATCAGGTTTATACAAAAAAGTGGTTTGAAATAATATAACGTGACACTGATAATACCTCTCCAAGTTCGGTTATATTTTGTTGCAAAGCTCACTTTAGCGTGAATATTTCTTTATTCTTTTGTAAAAAAAAATAGTGTGGTAAACTATTTTCCTGATGCAAGTAATTGTCCGATCTTAATGTCTACAATAGTTTCTGTTATTTGTATGTAAATAGAGACTTTGAGTTATCGAACATCAAACCATGCAATATTTATCTCAAACCTTATATCTGAACACAATAATTAATTTTTGTGAACAATTATGACTTAGCGCAATTATAGTTTTAAATAATACAAAGAAAAAAAGGATAATTAGGTTTTTTTAATATTTTTTTTTGTAGGAACACATCGACTGTGAGTTCTCTAACCTCAATCACTAACTACAAGCAACAATAAATATATATAATATATATAGTTAAAAGTTTGTCATAAGGACAACCGCGGGATTTCACCGTGAGCGGATGTCATTCTACAAAATTACACCCGCAAGCGACCCAAGGATGACAGCTTTCTGCATCCATCTCGCAAGTGCCATGACATTTTATCGGCAAGCGAATATGGCTTTAAGGTTACGAACCAGTGATAGTTTCGCCCCTCCGAGAGTACCGATCACAAGGACAATTACTTGTACCGAATATGTTGGGTACAGTCGTTGTAGCTCTCTTTTAAGGTCTTGATACCTCTCCTCTTTTTCTTTCTACTTTGCAGTGATGTTGTATTCGGACGGAGCCGAGAATTCTATCACGAATATAGTTCGTTTCTCGAAGTCTTGGAGATCGATGTCAGGCCTCGAGTGTGCAATGGAGACTGCTATCCAAAAATGTCTGACAAAGATGGTAGCAAAGCATTCTTAGGGCTGCATTACGTTTGTAGAGATATGACGTTCCCGCGTGAGTGGAACACCTGGATAGTATGTGTTCTAGGTACTCAGCGTGTGCATAACACGCTCTGCACCTATAGCTGGGAACTTCTTGACGTAAAATGGAGTCACAGTATACTAAGAGCGAAATGACACCCTCCGGGCACGCGAAAATGAAACCTTATGTACCTGAATTAAGCCCTAAAAATCTGAGGAACGCAACAGTTAGCTCCTTCGAGAAGGGCTGATTTTCTACATTTCTGTGAAAGTTTCCGTGCATTTTCTTGTCGAGGAGCTGTTAGCAGAATTTTTCAACCTCTGCTTTCTGTACTTGGGCTTTTAGAAGTGTTCAACGTCGACCGACTGTAAGACCAAATCTGTCGAAGAAGAAGCTTGTATCTACTTCGGAGAGACTCCTTCACTGATGATATTTACTGAATGCGGCTCTGAGGCATACCTAGATATGTATAGGTCTCTCTATTGTCAATATGTCTAATGACACTAATATCCCCAAGCTCGGGGTCCCCGGGAACGCCAGTAATTTGACCTTGCTTCAGATGAATCTTGGCACACTTGTCCAATCCAAAGTCCATACCAATCTCTCCTGTGTACCCCTCGACGATACTTAAAGCACTCTGAAGTTGCTTTGAACTAGAAGTACAGATCTTCAGGTCATCCGTATAAAATAAATGAGTAACCTCATGCTCGTGATCAGTTTTTTGTCGCCGCAGAGGTACTGAGCAGAATTGCGTATTCCGAGAAATATTGGCAGAAGTGTGATGCAAAAGCGTCTTTTGGTCTTTTGATCCATTGTCGTTTTTAGCCTTCGATTTGAATCAGCAAAAGCTCTTGCCGCACCATATACTGAACAATTGATGGTCCAGAGGTCGAACTCCTTCTAGATTACTCACGAAGGGAGACATCCATTTCAGCCAGATCTTGGGGCTTAGCAAAAACATGGATGTTAATCTTCCTCCTTGTCCCGAAATCGCTATCATCTCTCAGGAGGTGCCTGCTTTCCGCTGTTGGTCTTAATGTCGCTTCCTCCTCCTCGCCTGTGGCTTGTTCATGCAGCGATTGGGGAAGCGCTCTGCGTTCATATCTAGTTTAAGACAGGTTGGCAGCTTGATTTCGTAAAGACTGTTGCGAAACGTGATGCAACTCTGGGTGTTTCTGGCACCACAGAGTGTGCATACGCACCATGAAGACTCCGTGAACAGGAATAATGCTGGCATCGTAGCAGTCCAGCAAGTCATCCTTAAGTCGATTCGACCACTTTCTGTGAGCGTTTCGTCAGTTCGTCATGTTTCCATCGAAAGTTATTTTCAGCAGTGTGTATGGGGGGGGGCATTAAAGAACATTCCATAGTTTTGATTAAATTGACCGAATTAGATATGTTGTAGTATTTGAATCTATAATTCTGCGAAGAAATGATAATGTGCAAAAATTAATATTATTGTGGAAAAATATTGCACGGTTTGAGGTTAGAAAAGTCACATATAACAGCTTCTCGCTTTATACAGAAATAACAAAAACTATCGTAAATATGAAAATCAGCTATATACACTTGTATTAGGAAAACAATTTTTCACATTATTTTTACAACAAAAATAAGAAATACTCACGATAAAGTGATCTTTGTAAAAAAAATAGAAAGGCGTATCCTCAGTGTCACGTTGCATCATTTCGAAATGCTTTTTTTATTTTAAACCTTTTGGGACACATACAAAATAATTTCGAGGGCGTTTTTGTAATTGTGTTTTGATATTCAGACAAGATGTTCCTCTGTTTTTTTAAAGAAATTGTTATTGTTATACATTTGTGTGTATAACCTCTGACTTCACACGTGTGACGTCATCATAGTGTAAAAATATTGGCACTTTAAATTATAATTTGGATTTTGATACATTTATAAATAAACAAAAACACACTTTCAATTCAAAGGTATACTATTATTAGGCTTTTACTATCTACTTCGACATAGAATGGTTTTTGAAATTTCGGAAATGACTATTGGTACCGAGTACACACGTCGGCAACAATCCTGGCAGAGCAATAAACCTGAATCCAAACATTTTATATATAAAAAATGTAATAATGAATAAGAAATAAATACTATGAAGGTAAATAATGTAAGTAATTTGTGAAATGTAAAGTAAGGATTACGAAAACGAACCTTTTCCTGGTGGCACTATAATGTATCGTTATAGTGCTGTGTATAGATGTCCGGTGCCGGGCACTATGTTGGTATCCGATAGATTGCTCTGACTGGTTTCACGGTAGTGGGCGGGGTCTGCTGGGCAGCATTATCGTGTACGGCATACGAATTAGTAAATTTGCTTAAGGATTCAACTATTTTTTTTGAAAATTTTAGCTGAACCACTTCGTTCAAAAATCATTTTTTTTAAGATTTATATATTTTCTATTTTTAGTTGAAAATTCATCTCTTTAGTTGAAAGTTGAACTATATTGTTGAAAACTGATCCTTTTTAATGGAAAATTCAATTACGGGGGGAAAAGTTAAACTACTTTGTTGAAAATTAATTTTTTGCTTAAAATTTATATTTTCAGGTTAAAAATTAAATTTTTGTACAGGAAATTTATCTCTTGGAAAATTCGTCTGTTGAAATTGTGATGAAAAACTTGTTAAGTGGTAGAAACCTCTTCAGTGAATAAACATTAATTTGAAATACTTTTTTTAAAACTACTTTAACATTCCTTTTCCCTGAATAAAATAAAAATTCAAAGAAGATTTAAAGATACATTTGTTCTCTGAAGAATCTCTGATGAGTTATTTTGAAAACAACTTCAAAATTTACTTTTTATCTTCAAATGTCATTAAACCTGATTTAAAAGAAAAATTATTTTCCGAATCGTCTTCAGGAATTAATTCTGGCTTCAAAGCATCCTACAATGAGTTTCAAAGACTATTCGAAAATCAATTTTGCAGTAAGTATTGATTTTCACTATTAGTTGAATATTTAATTGTTTATTGCACATATAAAAGAGCTTAGTTGGTGTTTGCGATTTTTATTCGTTTTAGATAACAATTATAATTGTATATTTATTCTTTATGATTGACGCGGCTTATTTTGTTCCTAAAAATATTCTCTATAATAAATACAATTCGTGGGAGTTTCATTAAAACAAAAGTTTTACACAAGTTAAACTTATCAAAAACAAATAATGTATACACTTCTAAAAGAATAACTGGCTATAACTCCCACAAATAGAATTATATAAAAATCTCCTTAGTAATAAAAGACTGATAAAGTAAATTTATAAGGAAACATAAATTCGGAAACACCAAATAACTCATTTTTAATAAACAATTACATATTCAAGTGTAAAAAAAAAGTTAACCTTATATTCTGCTTCCAAATTATATACTTAGTATATAATTTGGAAGGAGAATATAAGTGTAGCAAGGAATAACCTCAAAGTGAATTCGCATTGAGGTTATGCCTTATCTTCTTAGTAATAAAAGAATGATAAAGTAAATTTACAAGGAAAAATAAAATCGGAAACACCAGATAACTCATTTTGAATAAATAATTACATATTCAAGTGTGTAAAAAAAGTTACACTTATATTCTCCTCCCAAATTACATACTTCACTCTGAGGTTATGCCTCGTGCACGTCTCATGAAAATAAGAAATATACTAAGTCTTCTCCTTCTTCTTTGTTTTTGGCCTTTGATTCAATCAACAAGCCATGACATAACCACAATAGTATTGATATATATATATACCATTAAACCATTTCCCTTTCAGGGTAGGCGTGACACTACCCGATTCGGGTAGAGTTTCTAGGTTTTTCTTGTAGTTATAAATAACTACAAGTGTGGGCTCACCACACCCACGATGTGCCAACAGCACTCATGTCAGTATTCTTGAATGGTCACCCATCCAAGTACTAACCGCGTCCAACGCTGCTTAACTTCAGTGATCTGACGAGAACTGGGTTTTTCAGCGTGGTATGGCCGTTTTACTTTAAATATACTAAGTCGGATGCCGTACACAATGCTGCTGTCCGGCAGACCCCGTCCACTGTCGTGTAACCAATCAGAACAATCTACCGGATACCAACCTAGCGCCCGGCACCGGACATCTATACACAGCCTTAATTTTATGCAACCAAATCGAAGGTAGCACATGCGAAATTCGTAGATTTGAATCACATCTCCATCTGGCGGTATTTCCTAAACTAAACGAAATTTGTCCAAAGCGATACATGGGAGAGCCCACTCTGTGAAACGACCAGTCTTCTGGGGATCAGAATATGACAGTTCAAGACTAATTTCAAACAACGCCTTAATAAACTATATATACTTTTTCTTCAATTGGTATTTCTTTTTACGAGGTAATGGAGCCTAATAGTACGAGAACCTCAATATATTTTTGGCGACCCTGCAGATGAAACGGCACTGGGCGGCCAGTGCCGTTTCAGTAACTGTTTGTGCTCATTTGGGCACCTAAACCGCACTCAGAGTAATGCGACGATCATATAATGGTCCTATTATACCACTCTAAAACTGTTTTTAAAAGTAGAAAAATATGTGATTGTCTTCAAGCTGAATGTTTTTTGTGGTCAATGTCAATTCAATCTATTTTCCCACTTTTTGTAGCAGCCTTGATTTGGTAATTAATACCCTCCCCCTGGTCTGCCGTTCTCAACAATAAAAATTGTGACATTTTCTGAAGAAAATGACTCGCCAAACGTACATTACGGCTCTTGACTGTAGAACATCGACTGCACCGCCACCCCATGTGCCACCACTAAAACACGTGAAGAAAAGAGGGATGTGGAGATACGAGCGGATCAAAACCGAGCCGAGGCCGGGGCACTTTGCTTCTCGGGTGAGATCGGTTTTCTTCGCTATGGTAGGCTGCGCGCGCCTACGCACAGCCGGCGCATATTTTGAATCGTGGAAAGCGCGGTGCTTCCTTATAATCATGTCTAGCTGTCATCTTTGCGACACCGTATTTGCTTCCCGAAAAAAGTGAAAGAAAGTGTAAGTGTGCAATATGTGAGAAGGAATTTAGCAGTAATAGAACACTGTCTCAACATGCGAAAAAGTTTCATTCACTGGAAGAAAACCATTCGCAGAAACTATCATCATCAGATCCGATTCCAACGTGAGTATCAAATTATAAAATATGCCTATATTGTTCGATAATAATAATTATTATAATGTACAAAGTAGCACATATTAAGTGGAATATAATTGAAGGGTTGCAGTACAGAAGTAGATAAACAACTATTTTGGAATCTTTCAGGACAGCGAAATAACATTCTGTAAAATCGAAATCACTTTTTAAAGATAAAACAAAAGTTTACTCCCAAACTGAAGTGTTTCTCAATTGAGGCCAAAAAAGTATGATTAAAAAAAATTGTACAGTTCCGAGAAATAGAATGTAGAAGTTTTCAATCTCAAATTGACAGGAACCTAAAATTGGAAAAGGCTAGATTGTGGATCACGATAAGAGGAGCAATTTTCAGTTTAAATCATTCAAGACTTTGCAGATTCAAATTTCATGGGTATTTGGATAGCGACTAACAATCTATTTTTCAATTTAAAAAAACTATAAAACCTCGCTCCCGAAATATAGGGAGGCTGAATAAAAATAGAAAAGTTTTCAACCAAAAATGTTATTCTATTTCGGGAAAATAAAGATTTAGTGTGACAGTATCTGTAATAGACGATTTGTGACTGTCGTTGCAATCTTACGGACTAAAGTAGCAGGTTTCCGCGGTACCAAGCTAAATATTACCATGTGTGTCGTTAACAAGTGTTGTAATAATAAAATATATTATTGTAGATAACGATGAATCAATCCAATGGAGCTTCGAACTTAATCGTTTATTCGGTATACGTGTCAAAGCGAGTCAAAAAATTGCCCTTGTTTCTGTTTTTACAGATATATATATTTTCAAATTTTTTTTTTTTTTCCTCAAATCATCAGGGCTTAATTCAGGTACAGAGGGTTTTATTTTCGCATGCCAGGACAGTGTCATTTCCACCTTAGCATACCGTGAGCGCATTTTATGTCAAGAAGTTCCCAGTGATAGGTGCAGAGCGTGTCATGCACACGCTGAGTACCTAGAACACATACTATCAGGGTGTCCGACCCACGCGGGAACGACGTATATCTATAGACATAATGCGGCCCTAAGAGTGCTTTATTACCATCTTTGTCGCTCTTACGGTGTTGGCCGCGACCCTGCCCTGCCGAACGCTCCAAAAGAGATAGAGTCGATTGTCCGAAACGAGAAGCGCCAAATTTTCTGGAACTACGATTTTCGGGCAGCAGTCTCCGTTGCGCACTCGAGGCCTGACATTGTTCTCCAAGACTTCGAGAAACGAACTATATTCGTGATCGAATTCTCGGCTCCGTCCGAATACAACATCACTGCAAAGAAGAAAGAAAAAGAGGAGAGGTATCAAGACCTTAAAAGAGAGCTACAACGACTGTACCCAAAATATTCGGTACAAGTAATTGTCCTTGTGATAGGTGCTCTCGGAGGTGCGAAACTATCACTGGTTCGTAACCTTAAAGCCATACCCGCGTGCCAAAAATATTCCAAGGCACTTGCGAGATGGATGCAGAAAGCTGTCATCCTTGGGTCGCTTCGTGTCCTCAAGACACACGAGGGTTTCGCTGGCCTGTCGTTGTGATTTTGTCGTTGCCTATGACCACCCATCTCACGGTTGTGAGACGTGGCCATAGGTGTGATTTACCGCGGTGCTACTGGGAGCTATTGACATTTTGTTGCATTCTAGCGTTATTATTATTATTATTATAAAATGCGCGAAGTTCTCTTTTTCAATTTAATAAACTCAATGTCTTTCTTCAAAAATAAAGATAACAATTAATTTAAATGATAATTGTCATGCAAATAAACATGCAAGAGAAAGGGTTTCACGCGAGAAAAGAATAAGATTCCATGATATTCTGGTTAAAAGCATACATAATTTATTTTAAAAAAAAACCTATACTATTCTCAATACATTTTATCCCTATTCTGAGCTAACTTTGGTAAGTCTGAATGAATGAATAATTAAGCAACTCTGTACTATCGCAATCGCGCGTAAACTATCAAATTACAATATGCATTGATTTTCATATATTCATAACGTAGGCTATTTCTTAAACACAAGATATATTTTTTTCTTATCATTTTTGTTTTCTTTTCAATTATTTTATTGGTACACTTCGCATGTAAGAATACCACAATTGGGAGAAACGGCTATTTTAATAACAGATGAGGCCGTGAGAGTTTTTGCTCATATTTAATCTTTTTCAAGAAACATTAACTCTCCATTCTGGAGAGAGGAAATTAAATAAGATCTTAAAGGTTTTTCAATTAATACAAATCGCGTTTTTCATTCAATGCTCAACTCGTGAGTCTCTTTTTAAATATCTCCAGAAAGGAGTAAAAAAAGGTTAACCTTTTATTCCACTTTCAACACACTTTCCTTCGATGGAAAATTCAGACAACTTGGTACCGAGGGTAGCAAGATTGCGGAAAAGTTTTAGGAGATAGAAAAAACTATCTTCTGGCGCTTTTAGGCTCTCTAAATTCTAAGTCCGCCGAACTCAATTATAGAAGTTAACTTCTATAACCTGTCCACAACACTTAGAATCAAACAGTGAGCCCGAAGTAAGAGATAGAAAGTTCACTTTCTATTCCACATCAAAGCTCCTAGATGCTAACGGCTCGCTGCCGAGCCGCTGAATTAGGGATCCCGGAATCGAGGCCGGTTCTTCGGAGGATTCGACTCCTTGCGTCGAGAATCGATGTTTCGGAGTCGACGCCACCTACCCGGAATCGACTCCAAAATCGACCCTCGACACCGGAATTCGACTCCGAGAATCGAATAATAAATATTATTACGGGTGTAATGCCGAGGAGGGAAGTTAGGAAATTGGAAAGCCGAGAAGAAAGTGAAACACATTGAAAGACCTTTCATAAAAAAAGTAAAAACTCTTTATTGCCACTTACAGCTGCGATGAAGATGGCCAGGTCGTGGCGAGGCACTGGCGATCGGGTCACCCTCGTAAGAGCGTAGAGTGATAAGAGGTGCGAAGTTCCGTGGATGCGGAAATGGTCCGGACAATGACCGTTGAGAGGTCAGGAGCTTCCTTCGGGATCGGCTCCAGGGCGGGAAAGCGAGAGCACACACTAGCACTAGCTGGAAACGGTTAACGACCGAACGAACGAGCAGAAACTGAGCAACTGCTGTGCCGTTGCTCGGGACTTCGGGTCCCCTCGGGGGATTCCGTTCCGTCTCGTGTGCGGCCCGGCAACCCTTTCGTGCAGGGTCGTGCCGAGTCCCGCGTTATGGTAACAATTCTGTTACACCCCCCTCCCCCGCGGGGGTTCGGGTATATACCTTCAATTTCCGTAATGTGATTGTCCAAGTCTGATATAGTCTAAAAAAAAGGCATTTAAACAAAAGTTAGCAAATCTGCTGTTTTCCTCTCGAGGTTTGCTTTAATAATTTCAAATCTAGTCAACCATCATGTTTTGGTTTCATTAGTATGAGTAAATTTGTCTGTTGGAGTCTGGGGTTGTAAAGTTTTTCTCATTTTAAATTGTTTTTCGTTGTCAAAAAGGTTACATGGTATGTAAATAAATTTGAGTATCAACCTTCGCGAAACTGATATTGTAGTTCTTTACAATTGTCCCTAGTTTTGTGCATTAGGTTCCTCTTCTCTCGTTGTTTTTTCGCTTCTGATCCTCCATGGTTATCTTCTTTCTGAAACAAATATGAAAAGAAAAACGAAAAATCCGTCCGTGTAGTCGATTGTCGTGGAGATTTCTTGTCTTTAGAGTCGATTGTCCTTTGAGTCTGTTTTTTGTTTGTCTTTGGAGTCGATTGTCCTTTCAGTCTGTTTTTATTTGAGTTCAATCTTTGTTGTTTTATTTAGTTATTAATTATTAAAATTGTTAATCCCATTAAAACTATGTAATTTAGTTTATTAACAAAAAGTCAGAGTCAATTTGTTTCCTGTTATAGAATTTTCAATTCTGCTTTCCACTGTTTGTACTGCCTTTCTAAGGTTTATATTTCTTTTTGTATTTCTTATTATATTATCGTCTTTTTCTTTCTTCTCAAAGAAAACTGTTACTTATGTCTTGTATTAGGAGTAAAAATGCTGTTATGTTTCAAATTATTTGTTAGAGTCGTTTTGCAGTAGTTGGGTTCGGAGTGTTGTTTATAGATTTTTGAGTTCATTTGTGTCGTTCATGCTATTGATCCAATGCCATTTTTGCTTTTGTTCAAGTCTCAATATTCTGACTTAAACTCATTAATATTTTCCACGCCTATGTGCCATTATCTGTATTTACATTTTCTAGTTTAAAATCATTTATATTCCATTCTCCAATGCTTTTTCCCTTTAGGTTTTTTAATTCGTAAATCGTTGGGGAAATTTTCTTTTTGATTATAAAAGGACCTTCGTATTTATCGTAGAGCTTACCTGCTTTTTTGCCTGCCTTATTTGATAGTTTTGTTACTACCTTTAGTACCCTGTCGCCTATTTTATATTCTAAGGGTCTTTTTCTTAAGTTATAATTACTAGCCTGTCTTTCGTTCGCCTTATCTAAATTTTTCAGGACTTCTTCTTTTATGATTTGTAATCTTCTTAGTCTATCTGTCCGTTTGTCCACGGTTTGGCACTCGATTTCGCTATCGTTTTCTATATTTTTTCTGAGCGACTGAATTGGTTGTAGTTCGCGACCTAGATTTAGAAATGCTGGGGTAAATTGTGTCAACGAGTTTTTGCTAGTATTTATAGCGAACTGTAAATCGTCTATGTGCTCGTCCCAGGTAGAGTGATCATTGTCTATGTATGTTTTAATTATATGTTTTATCGTTCTATTGTATCGTTCTGTCGGGTTAGCTTGTGGGTAATATTTTGGCGTTTTCGTGTGTCTAATACCGAATTTTTCCGTTAATTCCCTTAAAGTTTTGTTGACAAATTCTGTGCCCTTATCGGTATGGAGAATCCGCGGTGTTCCCCAGCGCGAAATGACACGTTTATGGAATTCTGACTCTATTGTTGTTCCGTTCGCTTTTTTAATCGGGATTATTTCGACCCATTTTGTGATAAGATCCACAAAAACTAATAAATATTGGTTCTTTCTCTTTTTTGAAATCGGTAATGGGCCCATGATATCTGCAGCAATCATGGTCCATGGTTCTTCGACGATTCTTTTTCCCATTTGTCCTAATTTTTGTTGGTTACTCGGTTTAGTTCTCTGACAAACGTTACAATTTTTTACGTATTTGATTATTTCCGAATACATCCCTGGCCAGAAGTAGTACTCTGAAATTCTCGCGTGCGTTTTTTCGGAACCTAAATGTCCTGCTTGTGTGTCATTGTGATTTTCTTTTAGAACCTGTATTCGTAATTTTTTCGGTACGACGAGTTCCCATGGGTTAGAGTCTGGTAAAAGAGTAGATTTTAGTGGGTCAGTTCTGTGAAAATAGAGTTGCGAATCTCTGATTCGCCAGTTTTCGTGTTCTTCCGGTCTTTTTTTAACTTGTCTCATTTTTGTTGAGTACCAGTCGTCTGTTTTGTCATCAATGTCCGCTTTCGGTTTTTCGATACTACACGCTAATGCGAACGCGATTACTTTTGGTGATTCTCCCGATCTCGACAGAGCATCAGAGACGAAATTTGAACTACCTTTACGATATATGACTTCGTAGTCATATTCGAGAAGTTCTAGTGCCCATCTGGCTAATCGGCCAGTGGGATTTTTTAGGTTATGGAGCCACTTTCACGCTAAGTGGTCCGTGATGACTTTAAAGCTGTACCCTTCTAAATATGGCCTAAATTTTCGTATGGCCCAAACTACCGCTAGGCATTCTTTTTCTGATGCCGAGTACCGAGATTCTGCGCCGTTTAGACTTCTACTCGCGTATGCTATCACGTAATTTATGCCATCAATTGTTTGTGTAAGTACGGCTCCTAGCCCTGTATTGCTCGCATCGGTTTCGAGTTGGAAGGGTTGTGTGAAATCTGGGCAGGTTAAGATTGGTGCTGAAGTTAAAAGATCCTTATTTTTTGGAAAGCCTCATCTTCTTCTAATCCCCAGTCCCATGGCTTATCTTTTTTGAGTAATCTGTTCATTGGTTCTATTGTTTCGGCAAAGTGTGGGATGAATTTTCTGTGCCAACTTGCCATCCCTATTATGCGCTGTAATTGTTTAATACTTTTAGGTTTAGGGAATTCTATGATTGGTTGCATTTTTTCGTCGTCTATTTGGAGTCCTTTGTCGTTAACTTTAAAACCTAAGTATTTGATTTCTGAGCAGCCGAATTCCCATTTGTCCGGACTGATCGTTAAATTTGCTTCGTTTATTTTGTCTAATACGATATTTAAATATTTCAGATGATCATCAAAATTTTGTGTTACTATTACAATATCATCTAAATAACAAAAAACATTTGGCTTTAAATCTGGAGTGATGATTTTATCCATCAGTCTCTGGAAAGTGGCTGGAGCATTGGTTAAACCAAATGGCATCCTTTTAAATTGGTACATGCCTTTTCCAGGGACTGTGAATTCTGTGATTGGTTTTGAATTTTCGTCTAATGGAATTTGTAAATAAACCAATTTTAAATTAAAAGTCCAGTACTTCTGTCATGAGTGGGATGGAGTATAGGTCTTTTTTGTAATATTATTAACCTTTCTGAAATCTAAACAAAATCTATAACCTTTTCCCGGTTTTTTGATCATCACTATGGGGTTTGACCAATCAGAACAAGAAGGTTCTATTATATCCTGTTCTAATAATTTATCCACGGTTTGATAAATTATTTCTTTAATTTTTGGGCTCACGTGATAATATCGCTGTTTAATGGGTACGTGGCCCTGGACGTCAATTTTATGTTTCGTTAAATGAGTAGCCCTATGTTCTTTTCCCTGGTGTATTTTAATTTTATTTTCTAAGAGTTTTTCTAATTGGGATTGTTGGCTTTCGTTAAGCTCAACGATACCTTCGCAAATTTCTGGCGAACTATTGTTTTGTTCGTCAATTTTTCCTAAATTGTCCGAAATATTATTTAATCTTATTGCTTTATTTTTAAAATTAATCCATTGGTTATTATGTTCTGTTTCCCTTATCTCATTTTCTTTTTGAGATTCCTTTCCGAGTTATTTTTCTTATTATTCCTTTTGATTCTTGGTTTTCCTAATGTATCTGAGTCTTGAGTGCTTGAGTCGTCGCTAGTGTCTGGGGTGGGGATGCTCTCTAGGTGTTAGAATTTGTTGCTCGTGGGGATGCTCATTAGGCTTGGAATATTTGTTGTAGGGTTTTTTACCGGAATTTGGACGTTTTTGGTTTTTTGGGATTGGTTGGGATTGATAGGTAGTGGGGGGATTTCGCTATCTTCTAACTTTGAATTATTTTTGATAAGCTCTCTAGTACTTTTCAAATTAATTTTTCCTCCGAATTTCGGTTTAATATTTATTTTTATATTTTCTTCTTTTTTACCTAATGGTTCATTCCTAATCTTTACCTTTTTACCTTCTTCGTTCTCTTTCGTTGTAGTGTCAGGTTTAGTTTCGGTTTTGTTTTCGATTATTGGGGTAGGGAGCGATTTTGGATAAGCTTCCATATGATAGTAGGTGGGGGGACTTCCTGGTAACCACCAGGTTTCCATGTGATAATTTAAAGTCATCCGTAGGGCTTTTAGCATGTCCGTGCCTAAGATACCTACAGAGTTTAATTTTGGGACTAACCTGAACATTACGTGTTTTGTGTGTTTTCCGACTCTAATTGGGATTACTACTTGCCCAATTATGTCGACTGTTTCGCCGTTCGCGACCATCAATTTTCGGGAGACGGGTTTAAAAATTGAAATTTTGGAATTCTGGATGTTTTCCAGTAACTCCTTGCCAGCGTACGAATGTGTGGCACCAGGGTCCACTAAAATTCGAAATAAAGTATCTCCGAATTTTGTCATTAGATGAAGACGTGTTTCCGTTAAATCATCTTTATCCGAATTCAAATATTCTGGCGTTTCGGTATTAGTTTGTCATATTTTTGGTTCTAATACCCGCCCCTCCAGTTTCCCTGGTTGTATGTGTAATATGGGCATTCTCTTTTAAAATGACCCGTTGAACCGCAGTGATAACAATTACTATTGTTTGTTGTAATGTTTGTGCGTGAATTTAAACTCTGATTTTTGTTTTGATCGGAATTTATTTTGTCTTGGGAATCTTTATTGGAATTATTATCGTGTTTTTGGTTTTTATTTTCGTAATTTGGTTTTTGGGAATTTTGTTTATTATCCTTGTTATTACTTCCTGAACTATTTTCGGCTTTTTCCTTTGGGAATTCAATCATCGGATTGCTTTGACCTTGATTTGAGCCCAATGACATTTGGTTGAACATCGGTAACATTTGCTAGTAGGGGTTGTAAGGGTACCTGGATCTATTGTTTGTGAATCTGGGTAGGTAATTTGGTTGAAAACTTGGTGGAAATCTAGGTCTGAAATTTTGTTGGTATTGCTTTGGGAAAGGTGGAGATAGAACTCCAAATGGTAAAAATGGAAATCGATTTTTGTTTTGATTTCTACCCTGGTAGTTTTGGTTTTGATATCCGCTTTTGTTATTATTTTGACCGTTATTATTTTCCTTTTTATCATCTTTGTTATTATCCGAATTATTTTTATCCCCACTACAGTTGCTACGTTTTTGTTCCACTTTATCCTCTATTTTAGGTTCAGTAATTTGTAAGACTTGCCCTCGAATTTTGGATTTGGCTAGCTCAGTTTCCCACTCCTTACCTAAGTCTCCTAATTCCTCAAAAGTTTCAAAATCGTTCCTTTTTATGTACATTTTACATTCTATTCTAAGGTTTTCATACGCTCTACGTAATTCCCATTCGCGGTTTTTCCTGGGGTATAATTTTGTGAACAGTTTTCTAATTTCTGTCAAGTATGAGTGTATGTCTTGTGTCCTTTTTTGGTTACAAAATTTGATTTTTTGTCTAATTTCCTCGGAAAATTTTTCATCTATATATGCGTTTTTAAAATCTTCGGAAAGTCCGATAAATGTCTCCAGGAATTTGTATTTATCTCGCACCAATCTTTTGCGTCTTCAATTAGTAGGGCGTCTAAATTTTCTAAAATGTCACGTTAATTTATTTTGTAACCCCTTTTGAATCTTTTTAACTCGTCTAAGAAATGCGCGGGACTATCGTCTTTATTATTACGAAATTTAATTGGCCAATTGCTCATAATTTTAAATGGAGTTTGTATCATGCCAAAAGGGAAAAATGTTGCTGGAATTGTTTGATTATTTGTATTATTTTCCGGTTCGTTATCTGTGTCTCGGTTATTTGTGTGGATTCTAGAATGTCTGTTTGACCTATTACTTATTGTCCAGAGTCTACGTCGTCTGTTTTGATTTGATGTGTTTCTGTTCTCTAATGGTTCACTGTCCTCTGAGTTTTGTAATTTTAAGTTATTACTTCTTGTTTGGTTGTGGTTTTTGGTAATGTTGTGAGAAAGTTTATTTTAATCTTTTAATTGTTCCTTTAAATTGAATTGGACTGAATATTTATTATGGGATTCATTTCTATTTTTCCTGGCATTTGGTTCGATTATTTTCTTTCTATTTTCGAATGAGCTATTTGCCGGCGGATCTAGTCTAATCTCTAAATTTTTTACCCTTTTTCCCCTTTCTTTAAAGAATCTTTCCTTTTGTTGATTCATGAATTCGTTAAACTCTACACTTTCTAAAAGTTCGTCTGTTTCTAACATGAACTGTGTATTATTTTCCAGAAAGGAATCGCAATCAAAAGTTTTGTTGTTTATTTCTGATCTTATTTTGTTTCTAGGGCAAGGTCCGTCTAGGTTTGGTAGATCTTCATGATCCCAAAAGAGTATATTGTCAATGGGGTGAAAGGTTCTGTTAGGTTGAGTATTTTGAGTTAATCTGTCTTGGTTTGTCTTATTGTTTATACTGGGTGTTTCCGTGTTTTTTTCGCGTGAACCCTCTACCGCGACCTATTGACCTGTTAATTGTCTTTGGTATGGCTCCCCTACTTTGGTGTGTATCGTTAGTTAAATTAATGTTTTGATTTGGAAATGCAGCGGCACCTTCCAAATCCAGATTTTCGTGGTCGCTTTCCGTTGTGGTTGGGTTAGTCATTTTGTTTTTAATTTTACCTGACCTAAGTTTCATTTATTTTTAAGTTGTGTTAAATTTAGTATTTGTGAGACCCCCTGTATGGATTTCCGAGTTGGTTTTCTGATTAGGAATTTAAATTTCACTTGAGGAATTCGATTAAACTTGTGATTAATTATATTATGATTTGGAGAGAATGAAAATGTGTTTGTTTTCGTTCTCCGACTCTTTGTTTACGAAATACGTCGCGTGACCTTGCCGCGAGTCGTAAGGGTACGGGTTGCGCGTACGTACTTGTTACCGCGCTTGGACGTTTCGCCTCCGTCGGTGATTAAAACTTTCAATAAGAAGAAAGGTGTATGCTGTTTTTCCTTTCAGGTTATCTTCCGAACATCGCATGTGAGGGTATGGCGAAAAATTGCGAGAAATATACATATAATACGAGAATCATGGCATATAAAAATCAGACCATATTTATAAAGAAAATATCAATTCGTGTAAACATGTGGAATATCATGAGCACATAAAAATCCTTTCAAATATAAGAATTCATGGGTACATATGGATAATTTCATATAAAATTCACTGGTACATGTATTTGTATATCATAAGATCAATCGTTAAATGATAATTCGGACAAAGGCATGGCAAATAGATCAGATAGCATGCGAGAGTAAGAGTATAAAGTATAGGGTTTAAAAATCAGAGTCAAAAATAGGGTTTATATTCTTGAGTTCTGTTCCTTTTTCTCGGCAGGTTTTAGATTTTGATAAGGAAAGGTGTGGGATTTTTGGTTGGGCGCCAGGTATTACGGGTGTAATGCCGAGGGAAGTTAGGAAATTGGAAAGCCGAGAAGAAGGTGAAACACATTGAAAGACCTTTCATAAAAAAAGTAAAAACTCTTTATTGCCACTTACAGCTGCGATGAAGATGGCCAGGTCGTGGCGAGGCACTGGCGATCGGGTCACCCTCGTAAGAGCGTAGAGGCGTAGAGTGATAAGAGGTGCGAAGTTCCGTGGATGCGGAGATGGTCCGGAGAATGACCGTTGAGAGGTCAGGAGCTTCCTTCAGGATCGGCTCCAGGGCGGGAAAGCGAGAGCACACACTAGCACTAGCTGGAAACGGTTAACGACCGAACGAACGAACAGAGACTGAGCAACTGCTCTGCCGCTGCTCGGGACTTCGGGTCCCCTCGGGGGATTCCGTTCCGTCTCGTGT